>DWON01010971.1:0-10454 GCA_018251015.1 Phocides pigmalion okeechobee
GACCGCCCCGGGCAATCTCTAACGGCTCTACCACTTTGTAAACTTTCTACTTTGTTGTACTCTTGAACTTTAAGTATCCATTGACTAACAGTCTACTGACAATTCGTCATGGGGGCCTGCTGTTGCCTTTAGGTGGTAGTAACAAGCCACATACAAATAGGTTATATTAAGGTGTGAGGTTGTGGCATGTGGCAAAGACATTTAACAGATACGGGACTGCAGGCAAAGTGTTGGTCAGACCCCTAAGATATCTGCTGAACGCATGGCTTGTAAGAATATATTAGTAACTATACATTTCCAACCAAAACAAGCATTGCTTCTTAGTAAACTGCCACGCAGTGCCCACTGCCTATGGGCAGTGGTGATATGTCCCCGATTATTCTATAATTCTATTACCTATAATATTTATATTTATATCTGACAATACTTGCGCACTAGCACATTTTTCCTTACACAAGACCATTGTGACAACTACTAACTCGAATCTCGGGCGTATTTTTTATTATTATTATTGCAATACAGAATCTATTTTTATATTTTATTCACTGAACTACAAAAACTATATCGTCACACAGCAATATACGAGAGAATGTAGGCACGTAGGCACTCTATACAGTATTATGCTGCTTGATGTCGAGTTCTGAAACATACATTAAAAACAGATAAAACCTTTCAAAGCAAAATCTTCATTTAAATAGACTGGTTTTTAATTTGGTATAATACTAGTCTTATTAACTTATTTTACATATTATTTTTGTGAATTTGAAGTAGCAAAAGAGCTTGCAGTTCACTTAATTGTAAGTAGTCACTGTCGTCCATGGACATCTATAAGCTACTTCCTATGTCCATTATCTAATCTGAGTCGCATTTTTAACCGACTTCATGAGCATTGCAAAGTAAGAAATATTTTATTGGAATGTTAATTAAACAGATTGTTTTGAAGTCAGCGTTTGTGACAATGATTTGATAACCTTCCTCCTTTTTAGATATCGTTTAAATTTAATTAAAAAGGTCTCAACTCAACTCACATTTTTTCGTATAATTACTTCTGTCATTTGGATTTGAACTTGATATTATAAATAAATATAAATGCATTAAAATTATCAATTAATCGTAGCCTTACCTTTGTAAATGGAAGTCGATGGACTGGGTAATTTGTCTACACATCAGTAATATCTTAAATACTTCCTTGTTCCTCATGAAAGTGAAATTATAGGAAGAAAACAATTTGTCATATGCTCTTTGCTTAAAGAGCCCAAATTGCCCTTTGACCTTTCTGTGTTTTTATCAGTATGTAGTGTGTTGAAAGGCGTTCTCCTTCGAAGTTCAAAAGCCTCCGTCATTGCGTTCTCAAACGTAATGTAAATAAATATACCAATATCTGTTCTGTAACTTCCTATTAAGTAGTTTCCGTATAAATTACCCTATCTATAAAGTATATAGTATTCGGCTATTGCTTTATATACGACCGATTGTTGACCCAACAATAAGCTCTTTTAAGGCTTACATATCCAAATTGAGGAAAAGCAATGCTTATACGTAAATTTGTCTGTCCCTTTGTTGATCTATCCTGGTCTTCTGTGTTTTGTCTGTTTGATCTTGAGTTTGCGATCGCCATTTTACATAGAAACCACTATACTATAACGATACTATAACTATAATGCACTATGACGATGGTATAAAACGGGTAGGTGTTTTGTGAACTGCGATACTATTACGTAGAGATTTGAAGAAAAATATACTGCCACCGCCTAACTTTACCGATTGCTCCCTATTCATAAATTGCACAGCTATTCACGCAAAAAACATATGTCAGTACTTATATTTTAATGGTTTAAAATATTTAGTTTCAATTGACACTATTAATATAAATAGCTTTATAGCAATGTGCATGTATATTTCGTCCTTGATAAAGTTATCTGGCAAGGCGTTTAAACATTCTCTTATATATCTCTTAATATTATAAAACATAATCCCCCGTTGCGTCTGTCTGTCAGTTTATGATAAACTCAAAAAGTGCTGGACGGATTTTCTCAGTTTTCAGCAAGAAGATTTTAGTGCATAATTCAATTAAACATGATACCTAATTCGTCGTCGTTCGAAAGAGATGTTTGTAATCATTAGTTTTTGCAACTTGGTAATAATTGGGATGTATGTATGAAAGAAAAATAATGTAATTTATATTTAAACTATCACCCGAGCGAAGCTGGCTCGGGTCGCTACTACATTGCTCGTGTATGACAAATTACGTCCAAATTAAGGTGCTGTAAAAGTTCGTAACATTGCTACTGTCGAATCGTCGACCTTGCCTTCGAACGTTCAGTTGACGAAATAAATCCATCTGGTCGTATGCGCCTTAATTCTTAATGATCTAACGTCACAATTATACAAAAATACGTGATGTGGTTATTGATGGCCTAGTATTGTTCCATGGACGATGGCGTACGACCCTATCAACTTGCGGGTCGTAAGTTATGGCCCAACGAGTTAAATAATAAGTAACTCACGCACTGATTTATCACCAAACTACTCACGGTATAAACGTGTCCAGTTGTGGGACAACCCGATGCTGCGCACGGGGTTCGCAGAATGAGGTGGGTTATATAATAAATTTGTCATTATAAAGGTGGGAGAACTATAGTTCGACCGGGGAGATATCACCGCCGCCCTCATAATCGCCCTTAAAGCATTACTTGTGTTTCGGTTGGAGAAGTGCGGTTGCCGGCTACACTTTGAAGTGAGGTGACCATCTTAGCCCTCAGGAGTAGCAACGTATATACATTTGAGCTCAGATAGGATGTTAGTCGTGATTCCGGTTGTACGTGGATGTCTATGGACTGCGACTACTTAACATCAGGTGGTTTGCATGCTCGTACGCTACTATTCTCACATAAAAATAAATAAATAAAAAATAACCGAGCCGATGTCCGAGTATCAATTGGTAGACTTTACACACTTTTTACAAACTTTATGGATAAATCTCGTGCATGCAGCTTTTCTTATAGCTTTCATTTATCGTTACAGCAAGTAATAAATAGTTCCTTACGCACATCGAATAGTCAAAGATGTTAGAGGTTTAGACTTAACAAGAGTGTGATGTTTAAAGATGTTAATGCCATAATATCTTAAGGCAACAAATTTTAATGCATATAGTAGGTTTATTTACTAATTATTTCTTTCTATATTTAGATGTATCCATAGATATTATTTTACATATTTATACGTTTTTAGAGTTTGGCTCATTTAGATTTAAATAACTATAAAAAGCTTCATTTCAATGACATGAGTCTTTTTATCTTTTTATTTTTCTAACATTTAATCTTTACGTATATACCTAAAAATATATTGAATCATAATTTATACATATTATGATGTAAATTTAATTTGAAAATAAAATATCTTATTTCCGGAAAAGAATATTATCTTTAAAAGAATATTAACGTGTCATACCAATTTTATAGTTACGTAAAATACTTTTTATCAAATAATTTGTTCCAAATACGCATTTAACATTATATACAAATATTGATAACAAAATCCAAAACATAATTATTAAACTGGGTTATGATAGTAAAGTTAATAGATTCATTTATTATACTTTTAAATGTTCTATTTAACACTTTCCCTGCGGCTACAACGCTTCTTCTTTTTGTTCTGTGTTTACGTTGGCGTTATAAGACTGGGGGCGGACATTACGTCTCAGTATTCGTTGATGAAACAAAAAATATTTCAGTAAATTGCAGGCGTATCTTCAGTCTAGTCAAATAAGCTCCAGTTTAGTGCCGCTTTCCGCAATACTGACCCGATCTAGTATATTATTAGCGCCAGTCAAAGTGTTAACCATATGGCGATCACCGACCGCTCATGCAAAAAGATCAGGTACGTTTTAAAATGTAAGGATCTTTAAGGAATCCACGTTTTTTCACAGCAAGGACAGGACCCTGGCTGTAAATTGTTTGAAGATACATTATTAGATAAAATTTAATAAATACAATCTGTAGCTTATTTATTTCAGAGATCCCTTATCGTGCCTCAAAATGGATACTACAACTTCGTTCATATATAATAGTTTCGTGTTAATTAACTTTTCTTACTAACTACATTGAAATCTAAAACGTTTATTTAAAACAATTTATCCTTACGATTAATTTCTTGTTTCCATTCCGTTTGAAAATGATGTTTTCAGATGTTAAACGAAACAAATTAAATTCAAATAAAAACATGAAATCCGTCTTCAAAATAGAAAAGATTTTCATTATTGTAAATAGGTATTTCCGTTTGATACAAAAAGAAGATGAGTTAACAAATATAAACAAATATGCTTTCGACAAACATTACCCAACTTCTCGCAATTGGATAAAAACAGGGTTTTAAAATATCATGGCGAATATCTCAAAAGATGTCATTCATTGCTTGGTTAATATGTGCCGCCACAATAGCGCACCTTAGGTACTATCTATCCTATGCTTCATTGTGTGACAGGGTGACAAAGACTCAATTTACAACCGGAGTGATAACGTCTCTTTTAAACTCACGACTACCTGCTCCTTTTCAACGTATTGTTTGCAGTCCCATCGTACAAGTTATATTTTAGGAACATCTATGTCTATAGAAGATCCCATTCTAAGAATTCCACTTACGGAATTCGAAATATTTTAGATATTTTTGGCAAAGTAACTACATAGGTTTAGAACTAAGATAGAATAAATTGAAATAGACCGTTTTAAGAAAGCGTTTTCTTTTAAAAATCTTTTCACGATAATAATCTTCTATAGAATTACTTTTGTGTATTGTGTAATCTTAATATTAATGACAATTAATATAAATTGTATTCTTACTGAAATAACTTTTGAAATAACGAAAATATTTATTAGTTATTTTGAATTGAATACTTCAGGACACTGTTAATGATGTGACTACTAATCTTTTAGGAATTTTTAAAAGTAACTATTAACTTAAACACTACGATTAAACATACTAAAAATTCACGAATTCTATCTATTGAATGCATCAGGGATGATAGTTTAATGTGTTCTAAGACTCTCAAATATGCGCTAGCTATTTTATCACCATTGGTCACCCATCCAATTTCCGACCACACGCATCATTGCTTGACTTTGATGATCATGGTCCGAGCCGCAGAGCAGTTCTCTACAAGAAATCGCTTAATATAATACAACCCATTACGCTATTAGCAATATGACATAATTTTCTTTTCTATTCAATCCAAATTACTTCTCATATTTACACTTACATTAATTACGTCGTTCGGGTAACGATGTCGTAACTCTAATTATGTTTAAGACTTGTTTAAATGAGTATAAAATAATTTGAAGTCATTAGTGCAAGTTAAAATTAGATGATATAAACTTATTTGCATTACCTGCGTACTTCGACGCTAATGGTCGGGGTTCAAATCCCAGACATGCACTACAAATAAATGTTATAAATTAAGTACTTTATATCATTTATTTATCACTTGCTTGTACTCTTAAATACATTCTTTTTTTATTAAATTATCACTGTCAACTATAAACATATGTAACTAACTCAGTTTGCCTATAACACAAGTCCTAAAGTCTCTAAAACTGAATCAGTTTTATCACACCTAAATTAGAAAATAATAGGTATTCTTAAAGGTTTGCGCAATGTAAAAACCCCCAACTGGCGGAAGTGATGGGATTGTAGTTTTAATTCTTATTATTTTTTTATGTGAGGAGAGTAGCAAACAAGCATGTAAACTACCTGATGATAAATAGTTGCAGCCTACAGACATTCACGTACAATTACAAACACAACTGAAATCCTATCTGAGTTCGAACGTAGATGCGTTGCTACTCCAAAGGACTAAGATGAGCGCCTCGCTTTAAAGTGCAGTCGGCAACCGCACTTCTCCAACCGAAACAAAGGTAGTGCTTTACGGCGGATTATGAGGACGGCGGTGGTACCTCCCCGGTCGAAATATAGTTCTCCCACCATTAATTCTGAGAAATGATTCTTACCTGGTAATGGGCAGTTTTGGGTCAGATATCGCAAAACAAACTTGAAAAAGTTTTAACCACGTGGAGATACCGAACATCTTTTGCCGGTAAAAATTCCGCTACGGGAAAAACTTGTGGTTCCCAGAAAGGTAGATATTTAAATGACTATTTTAGAAGTTTGTTTTGAGCCTAGTTGTTCGAGTATTTGTCTGTGTGTGTGTGAGAGAGAGAGCGAGTGTGTGTGTGTTTGTGTGTGTATGAGTATGAAAGTCCTGTATATGTTTATGCGCGTTGAAATGCACGAATGTTTTATTGATTCTTTATGTTTCGCAGGCAGTTCGCGTAAATATTTCAATAGTAAATATTAATTATTAATTAGGCCCTGATTGGAAAAGCGTCATGTATCGTTTTTCTTTTGCAACTTAACCTACTTTCTCTGCTACGATCTAATATCAGTGGGATAATCAAGCTTCGCTATGAAAAGGTGTGTTCTCTCTTTCGTAGTTAAAATGTAGAGATTAAAGTATTTCAATGAGAATGCGAGAAATTAGTCGTCGCAACATTAAGTAAGCAGTTACGTCTTTAAGTTCTTAATCTATACAATCAATATAAAAGAGTAAGATGAATGAAGGCACAGAAATCAATAAGCAGTCGAAATGGCTGGGTCAAACGCTGAAAGATTGCAGATAACTTCTTTAATAGCTTAAATTAGTACTACGAAATGAATGTTGGAGTTTTTTCCCCTTAGAGCGTAAAATATAAAATGAAAATTTCCATGTCCTTTTATTCCTTTTATACAATTTCTTCAAAAATAAATATAAAGAATAAAACAGCAATTTAATTCATATAATGTGGCATATAATTTAAAATATTTTTCCATGGAAATATCTAAATGATACATACTGGTAATTATTTTTGAAATTCGTTCATGCGTACCAATATTTATCTGCAAACAATCTGATTCTGGCAAATAACTGCGCAAAAGGATATCCTTTGTCGATACGTTAAATATATCTATCAGCCCAGTGGAAAATAAGTTAATGTAGGCAAAGATTGTGTCTTTAATAATAGAATCTAGAATATCAGTAACATTACATTCTATAATTTTGTACGAAGTAAACTGATCAATCTTTTACTTTTAACATCTAACAAAATGAGAAGTATTTGACTTCGATTAAAAAGAGCAATAGAGAGAACGCGAGTGGGAAATAATGATAGAGAAGTCTATTAGTCGTTCAATTTTGCAGCAAATAGACTCTAAAGTGACGGTGGTATGTCCCAAAGTGATTCATATAATTCATGTATTAGCCAACATTTAGAAACTTTGTTCAAATTGATTTGATTAAATATTCTATAAATGTATATAAAAAAATTCTACTTTTAATTAAGAACCTGTCTCCTGTCTGTTTCGAAAGTCATTTCGGATCACAATGTTGAAATGCGGTTGTTTGATCCCTAAAACATTGACGTAATTCATGTTCGCATACAATTTTGGAACGTCAACCCTTTTCGAATTCTTAAACATTTTTAATTGAATATTTTCAGCATGTTTCTTACCAAATTCTAAAAGGTACCGACTAAAAAGTATTTTGGAGAATAAATGAACACATATTTATCCCTTTGAAATACTCGTTCTTCGAAATCTTTGGGTTCAATGTGCAAGCAAGCTCATAGAATGTCGAATAGAGCAAATCATGATAATGACGAAAACCTCTTAGTGAAGAGTTTAAGTGCCGAAGTACCGGAGCCATACCTATTTTTATCTTATAGCAGATATGTTTACGCTGCAATGTTCCGATTTCATAAATTTGGCATGCAATTTAGTTTTACGGCTATACGTTACAGCAATGATACCACCATATGTAGCACCAATAGTCCAGTGGTTAAGATTCCGGCTTCTCACACGGAGCGTCTAAGGTTCAAATACCCAGCTCTCTGATCTTTCAAGTTATGTGCATATTGGAAATAAATGATCACTCGTTTGAAGGCTAAATAAAAATATCTTAAGTAAACCTACGTGCTTGGGAATTCTCTATTATGTTCCTAAAGGCGTTAGAAGTCTACCAATCCCCTCTTGGATGGTGTGGTGTACGGTAGCCTACTTCTTCTCGATCTGTGATGAGTCCCATATCCAAAATTAGGACCACCAATTATGAACTTATTACTAGTAGCTAGTAATTTTTTTAGGGACTTTCTGGACTTGACAGAAGGTATAAATAGTTTAATTTTGTTACCACGGTAGTTTATCAATCGGAAGACGTATTGTATTTAAAAATTCGTTAACAGCCAGGTATTGTGGATACTCTGATGGTTATGATATTCTTGCTAGATGAGTTCCATACGTGAATGATTTCTTCATCCATATCCATACGTTTCTTCCAGGCTCTTACGTCGTGATATATGTCTCAAATGGTAAATATTTTTGCTACGTACTTCATTATCATGAAAAAGTAAGGAACAATAATATGAATAATGTTTTTTCACAGAACATTAAATGGAACTTGTATTATGCATATTTTATCCGCAAATGTGTGCTGCGTATAAAATGAACCGTTAAATTTTAATTCAGTGTTATGTTTACTAATTTTCTATCGGCTATTGTTACTAACTTACCTAAATATTTATTATAACAATAGTTAGAACAATAACATGCCAATACATGTTTATGTAGTTAGAATATTTAATGATTTTTTTTAATTTGTTACATTCATTAATGTGTGATTTTAATGAGCGTAGTATAAAATATAAAAAATGCAGCAATCATTAATGGTTACACATTTACTTCTTCCTTTAAACTGGAACATTAAATAATTTCTCAACATGTTGGGTATTACACAAAACATGAATATTTAATTACTTAACATGTAAATCATGTTAGCAAGAGATTGCAGTAGTGACATAACAGATGAGCTTGAAATGGGAGAATTATAAATTATACATTTATTCGTTCGACTTAACTGAATTTGCTTAACAGTATAATAATATTTAGTTCAGCCCGTGAAAGTGTGTTGTCGGACGTCGTATGTTGTAACTGGTAGCCGCGACGAAACTCACTGCACGTCGCAATACTTTAAAAACGGCAATATAAACGCCCTCGAAAATCAAATTCAAAAATTACCTTGAATCGAGGGTTGTTGTTCCTTCAAATAAATCCGGATAACGTGAACACTGGTTGGAATTCGTATCAAAAAAATAACAAAACAAACAAATCACTGTTTTTTTGGCACAATAGTTTTCACCTCAGCACTGAACGGGGAGACATATTTTGAAATCGCATCGGATTATGTCGATGCGCGGGCGCGGCGCGGCTTGCGTGAGTCGCAGCGTATCGCGGAGTGGTGTATGCTGGGCGCTCGACCACCGCCAGCCCCACTCCTCGGCCTCCGCTGTTGAAATCGTCTCCGATAAGGACTCTCCTCGCTTCCCGCTGAGACCCTAATCCTTTATGAGTCTATGAACTTCGTCACAGTTTTTTTGTATCTCCATTGTCTGAGATAACAGCGACATTAGAAAGCTTCAAACTCGCCTCGTCGTTCGGACGAGACTCGTATTAATAGTATTATTACGACACGACATACTACGAAAGGTGTATTATTTACAGAAACATGCGTAACTTTACTTTAATTGTTACTTGCTACTCTTCCAAAAATAAATTTAAATAATTATTTTCTCTTTGAAAAGCTCTCAGTCGAGTGGTTTTGCAACTTTCATTGTTCACATACCGGATTTTGGTAAAAGCGTTGCGGAATCATCAAAATATTTAAGTATGTCAGCCTAAAACTTTACGAGAGCGGTACTTGAGTTAAGGACGCAGGTTGAAGGGTCCTGATGGTAAGCCGATATCCTCTTTTGTTCCATATTTCCTGTAACAGCGCGGGTGGTAGGAAATTACCTATGTAGTGTGGGTGCATAATTAATTACCCTTACATATATACCCTATAAATTATAAGCTCTCAATTTCGTCATAAAAGTATTTATTTAATTCAACATTGTTTCAGTTTAATTAAATGAAGGAAAATATATATAGTTTTATAAGTATAACGATATTCATGAGAATACAGAGGTAAAAAAATGGTGTACAGAACAATAATATCTAAGAATATTTTATTTTATAAATAATTTACGAATATATAAAATACACAAATAAAAGATAAATAAAAAAACAAAGTTAAAAAAACTTCATAAAAACGTTAACTGTCAATAAAATAAATTTTGATCATGACTTTTAAATGCATCAAGATTCATTTCCGCAATAACTTACGCACTTCTCTTAATTTTACTCTTCACTAGGAACATTTAACTACAATTAACAATTTAATAACATTCACATAAGTCTCATTAATATTACATCGACAATGGTGGTAGAGCCAGAGGTGGTTTTAAAGGTAGTAGAGCCGTTAGAACTCGCCAGGGGCGGCACCACCGCCACCCTCATAACCCGCCGTAAAGCAACATTCTTCATGTATTGTGTTT
>DWON01010972.1:0-10453 GCA_018251015.1 Phocides pigmalion okeechobee
ATCTCTCTCTTTGTCAAAAAGAGAGTTTACTCATGGAGACGGGCCGAAGCCAAGTTCGTATGAAATGAAAATTTGTTATTTAAAGATATTTCTTTATTTTAATAATAATAATAATAGTTTCGAAGATGATAAACCTCTTCAAGGACTGTTCTACTTATTATATCGATGTAAAAAGGGGTAGTCGTCTCTTACGATAGGCAGGAGCAGAGCTATTTGGGTCTCGATCTTTAGGAGATGTCAATAATCTGCAGCAACTATTTAAGATCAGATAACCTGTATGCTCGTCTGCTGTTTTTCTTCTCATGAACCTCATTTATATATTTATTTGATCAAGTCATCAACATACTGTACACTGTTACATTTCAAATTATAATTATACGAATTATTCGTATTTGAGTGCCAGGACAATTAGAGGCGACGATAACATGCATAACATCAAAAATGAGATAAAAATAATACTCATAATCCGCCGTAAAGCGTTACTTGTATTTCGGTTGAAGAGGTGCACTTGCTGGCCACATTTTGTAGTGAGGCGACCATCTTAGTCCTCAGGAGTAGTAACGTATTTACGTTCGAGCTCAGATAGGATTTCGGTCGTGTTTGTGGTTGCATGTGGATGTCTATGGGCTGCGACTTAACAACACGTGGTTTGCGTGTTCATTTGCTACTTATCTCATAAAATAAAGTTAAAAAATGATTAAATTAAGTATAAGCTAGTAAATATGGTTATTTGCTTCTATCGTTATATCTATAAACATTACATAACTCCCGAAGGTATTTCGATCCATCTATTACCACGTAATTTATTCATAGTTCGTGCGTTCGTTCATTATCTGTGTTCAATTATCTATATTTAGCCATTCATTGGGTCTATTTAGTTTGAATGAAACCTCGCCATAATTCTGATTTGCTTAAATACAGATTACGGCAAACAATTTGTACTACTAGAAATTGTGTCAATTTTATACATTATGGTAATTTTATTAAGTAACGGATACTCACGGTAAACGGTTTTTATATTAGTACGGAATTAAAAAATGTCTTCATCATCATCAGAGACGTCCAAACCTCTTTGGGCGGGGTAATACTGGCCTCCAGGTAAACCCTTTTGGATTAAACCTGAAATCGGGTCGAACCACGATATAGCTATCATAGCCCTCACCCATTGTTGAACAGGGAAGCTAAAAATATACATATGTCATCGTACATGTATAGTAATAGCGAATTTGGCAAAGTACTTTTACCACAACATTATGATTTCGTTAATATGTTTAATAACTTACCCTGATGATGATTTTCGAAACACATGTTGGTCTTAATATGTATACTGGTATATATTTTTACTTTCTTCACTTTTCCTGACTTCATAGTGCATTGAAATATATTCTATTACACGTGGAAGCGAATTGTTCTAAGGAGTTTTTAACAACAACTTAATAGCATGGATTTCCGCAAATGCCTGATACTATTAACTATATTAAATGTTCTGTTTAAGTTATTAAGCTGAAAAGAATAGATATGAATACTTTGATGACTATACTTTGATCTTAGCCAAAAGGCTGAGGAGCTAAGCCGGGGTGCAACCCCGAGTTGAGGCCCGGGCAAAGAGGGTTTACCTCGAGGCCCATATTCCCCCGCCCAAACAGGCTGGGACGTCCCCCGATGATGATGTTTAAGTTATATGTAGTTGTGTTATTTTATATATTGATTTTTTACCTCTTTTAAATTACTGTTTTGTGTACTTTCTGCATATGTCGATATTAAAGTTTATTTTTTCTTTAATTAAACCTGAGCTTTCCTTTTCAGTCACAATACCCTTGCTCAACTTCGGCATGTTACAAGGATGGCTGTCCCCCATGATATCGGTATTGCAGTCGTCAGAGGGACCATCACCAGAGCCCTTCACCAGCGGAGACATATCCTGGACAACATCAGTTACTTACATCACCGCTATCATCTTCGGAGCACCCATGGGGTACCTCACGGACAAGTACGGACGGAAACTCATGACGTTGGCTACTACTCTGTCTCTAATTGTAAGTTTTTTATTACTTTCACGAATTAACATCCTAAAGTTATTTAAAGTGCAATATTGGTGGATAAAAATCAGTCAGCAATAAAGTAAGATGTTATAAATAAATAAGGTAAGGTTTTAAAGGTTGGGGAACTATAATCAAAGGTGGGAGAACTATAGTTCGACCGGGGAGGTACCACCGCCGCTCTCATAATCCGCCGTAAAGCATTACTTGTGTTTCGGTTGGAAAGGTGCGGTTGCCGTCTAAACTTTGAAGTGGAGCAACTATCTTAGTCCTCAAAGGTAGCAACGTATCTACGTTCGAGTTCAGATAGGATTTCAGTTGTGTTTGTGGTTGTACGTGGATACCTATGGGCTGCGACTACCTAATCTCTTCTTAGCATCAGATGGACTGCTTTTTCGTTTTCCAGTATTTATAAAAAAAAAAAAAATATGATGATAATTTAATCTATTTATATTATGGTTAACGTTTTAAAATACTGACGAGAAACCGATCATGCTCGGCAGTCGGTCAATCAGATATCAAACAATCGTGGAAGGCAATAATTAGTTCAGTGTCTATTAATTACGGTTGTTAATTAAGTCGATTTTGTAATTAGCAGTTTCATTTTCTAAATGCCATTGGCGACAACCCGGCGAAATGTAAAGATTTTTAATATTACAAAAGAACCAATAGTTTTTATTTTATCAATAGTTTTAATTGTTTTTTGTTTGTACGCATCTTCAGTATGGAAGATGGGGAGTAGTAATTTTTCCACCTCACCACTCAAAGGTTCCCTCCGCATCAACTGGGCTCGTAGCGGTCCTCTACAGTTCGGATTGCACGCTTCTTACCACGGATGTGCATGTGGAACGAGCATCCTTCCGAGGTATTTCCTGAACACCTGAACATCAGGTGGTTTGAATGCTCGTTTGCTTCTCGAATACAAAAAGTGTGAATCAGTAGACTTCACACACCTTTAAGAACTTTATGCAAATGCATGCAGGTATCTTCACGATATTGCTGTTTACGGTTAAACGTAAAGACGTTCCGGAAACAATATTATATTTTACTACAGCCAGTCGTGTTTACGTAGCGTGTGCTCAACGCATCTGGAGCAATCCTCCAAGGTTGGCTGAATCCATTAATAAATAAACATAAATTACCGCAGTGGTTACATACATCGTATAAACATTTGGGTGTGTATGTCGTGATGTACAACACTCTTTTTCTATATAGAGTTGATGAGAGACATCAGTGGCAATTACCTTTTACCATTAATTGAACTGCAAAGTCGTTATGAATTTCGTAAATACAATGTTGGTGGTACACAATAATACAAATATTTCTAAGCCATGATACGTTCATAGTTTCATATAGTTTCATAGCGATTGCTGTTCGGTGTGGGAATGCGGCTAGTAATCTTGACCTCAGGATGCTTGGGCATAGACTCTCTATATCTGTTTGTCACTCATCATCAATGTCGCTTATAATGTTCTTAAAAGCGTCTTTGTATATATAGTTATAGCTTTATTATACGAGTCAAAATCATCAAAAATGTGCAATAATTCACAAGTTTGTTAACACGTCTGTGGAATATTTGTAATTATATAGAAATCATTTGATGAAATGAAATTATTTTACTCATTTTTATTTAATCTGTACTAAGGATTCCCCCTTAGTATAGAATAAACAAAACTTGGTAGTCTGGACCCCTAATCCCTCTCCCTATTCCCTCTTTTTTTATTGTGAAAGTGTAAGAAACGGGCATGCCACCTGATGTTAAGTGGTCACTGCAGCCCACGGACAACCACGTCAAATAGAACAGAAGTTCTATTTAAGGATGGATGCGGATGCGTTCCTACTCTTGAGGACTAAGACAGTCGCCTCCAATAATGTGTATCCGGCAACCACACCTACTCAACCGAAACACAATACATGAAGAACTTGTCGCTTTATGGTGGGTTATGAGGGTGGCGGTGGTGCCGCCCCAGGCGAGCTCTAACAGCTCTACCAGCTTTAATCTTTAAACCTCTTATACTTCTACCTGCCTCTTATACCTTCGAGAAATGGAGTATCCTTTCACATTCGGAAAGAAGACCCTTGTCAGGAGAAAACGGCAATGAGTTGAGTCGCGCTGGAAAATTTTCAGTCGATACCTGATTACAAAAAGAACTGACGACAGGAAGGAAGCAATCGTCACTTTTTGTCATCATCACATTTTTCCGAAGCGTATTTTAACGGAATATAAAAAGAAACGTTGATAATAGATCTCGGACGGAACCTTTTTTGTTAACTTTAGCTTGTTACCCGATGAAAGAATGACTTTTTGCTTGTCACAAGAAATGAGAAGGCTTGAACTTCGTGACCGGAGAATTATTTTGAATGCTTCTAGAGAGAAATTTGTTTTATTTACGTGTTACGCATATTTGTGTTTAAACATGCGCATTATAATTTTTGAATTTTTTTGTCTACGTTTTTTCAATATTAAAAGAAGCAATTTTTTCAGTAAGAAGAATATTAAACGAACATGCAGGCCATCTAATGTTATATAGCCACTGCACCTTATTGTCATCTTCATTTAACATAAAATAGGGTTCAAATCTGTCTTATGTAAATGCGTTGCTAATCCTGCGAAGTAGGCTGCCTCGGTTGTAAATTTACATATGTAAATACTTTTGCCGTAATGAATTAAGTATGGTGTTCATATCTCTGCCGAAATATACTTCTACCGTATATTAAGTATAAAATTACTCCTTTATAAAGCCTCCTATATTTTCGTGAGCAACCGGTAGAAGCAATATGGCCATTTTACAGATAGTTTATATAGATACTCTAACAAAAAAAATCAAAATACAATTTTTTTGTTGACATCCAAAATGTTGTCTTAATAAATCCCAGTCCTTCTGATTGCAGACAGACCAATATTAACTCAATACTTTACACGTTAAATAACTGAACATCACTTAAAAAGTGTAAATATTAATTACCTTGGTGTCTCTGGTTTTGCACAGATAAAAAATGATGGAGTCCTTTGATTTTTGAAAGTTTTACGTCAAATAACATAACTATTATGTTATTATACTCATAAGAGGTGGACGGAAATCTAATTCTAATGAACATTGTTCTCACATAGAACGTAAAAAGTCCAATTTACGTACGTAATTATATTACAGTGATGTCACAGAAGTTAATTATGATGAATAGTCCAAGGATGTTTATATACTACATTAAAGTACAGGTATTTCAATATATATAATAGGGTTTTTAACTATATAGGTAAGGTAAAGTAACTATATATTGTAAATAGATGAAACATTTTTAGATTACATCCCATTAACATTTTGACTGAAGTGATCATATCGATCGGGTCAGCATTACGAGAGGTGGCACTTAACTGGAGCTTATTTCTCTAGACTAAAGATGGGCCGACAATGCACTGAATTGTATGTGGTGACTTTCCGCAACTCGACAAGAGATGGCGCCACACGATCCTGAATCACGCTATCGAAGTTTTCTAAACACCTGGCATATATGCAAAACTCCGAAATGACACTGTCGGAGCACGGCCGCTCCCCAGGCACATCAACTCGCCTGGAGGGAGATCTCCCGGTTGCCAAATGTATTATTAGCGTCTCTGTATCATCTACGAACACAGAAGTAATGACTGCCCCCAGTCTTGTGGCACCGACGTAAACATAGCGCTTTTGTTCGCCCATCATCCGTACAGATTTATACGTATAACACAGTGTACGAGCCGCAAGCGCGTTACTCCGCGTAATAAACAGGAGTTGTCTATCCCGTAGAAAAAGTGTTAAAATAACCAACATACTGTATAATCAAGTTAATTAGCCGATACTAGCTGTAGCTAATAACAGCATCGGTCAAATTGAAATACAAGAAAAGTTCTAAGTAGATTTTAAAGGCGGCGGTGGTATCTATAAATTCTGCTTTGTCATGCTACCCGGTCGTATCTGTAGCGCGGGACCAGAATAGCGCTACGGTATCTCCTGCCTGTCATAAGAGGCGACTAAAAGGAGGAAGCTTACCGAGATTTGCCACCTGGTCCTTTCGTTGGAAACGCTTCAGGTGCCTCGAACTAGTCGCTATCTCCACGGAGAAGAAGAGCGAAGGCAGCAACGTCAGACCGGTCCCGCCCCCGCTTATACGGTGAGGAAAGGTCAATCATCATCATCGATCCGCTAACCTTACGGAATATCCTTCTTAGCGCTGCCGCGTAACCACAGTACGGACGCCTGACCCGTATTCCTCCGCCCAAATAGGATGGGACGTCCCCCGATGATGAACTACAAGTCTATCTGTTTCACTATTGAATAATCCAAAATATTTCCAGATATATTGGCAGATTAAGCTGATATGCTTGGAGCCCTGGGCGTTGATACTGGCGCGAGCAATCGCCGGTATACCCTGCTCAGCGTGCTATATTGTACTTCCTATATACCTTAAGGAGATCAGTGATATCGACCTACGAGGAGCACTTGGCTCTCTACTTATCTTAAGCAGGTTCGTGATTTTTTTATTTATTTTTTGTGTAAAGAACTACGTAGCTACTATCACAATTACCATGTATAATGATATTATTAAGACTATTATGTATAGTAGTATTTATTTTTACTTTTTTAACTCTTAAATTCTGAGAGTGAGTGCGGACATAGTGCGTATTTTAAATATATGCCATTATACATGGTGGCATTGGATTGTTAACTTTTTTTTACGATGTCCGTTTTGCCGCCCGCTAAACAGCGGGGTCGGCGGGGGGCCGCGCCGGCCATCGATGTTTCTACGTTACATCGTTATATTAGTTCTTATAAACTAATTTATCGGTGTTATGTAGAATTCGACCCCCTCGAGCAAAAGCCCGGGTAAAGAGGGAACCCTCGAGGCCCGAATAATCCCTACGCCTCTCTTCCCTCCGTCCGTATTTTACTGTCAGTATTTTTTTTTTGATTGCCGTTTTTTTGACATTATTAAAAAATTAATCGAACTAGACGTAGTGTAGATTATTATCTACTAGTAAGACATCTCAATTTCTCTCCATTTCAGCTAAATATATCTAAGACGAATGTTATACTTGGTAATGTTACTTTTGAGCGGTCATTCGGTTGGACGCGACCATCTTAACCTTGGTCATACGATTGTATATTCGGTATTGAGCTGAGGGTGATGTAAATTAAAGATACACTCACGGACGCGGAAGTGATTTTATGCAATTCCACAATCAATATGAAGGTTAACAGTTTAAAATACTAAACAACAAAATTATATGCATACTATAACGTATATACGTAATAATATACAAGAATATAAATAAAAATGACGTGTTTGTCTATGGTTGTGATCGCGAAGTAACGGCTAAAGGCAAATTAGCCAAGATCACACTTTTGTAATTACGGCGTGATTTTGAAAATAGAACATGGCATTTTGACATTACGCTAGCTTCTTAACATTAAAGATTAAAAAAAGGAAATATGGCTGCCAGCCGAGATATGGCTAATTGCTAATGGCTATTCGAGGCAATTAAGATAATTAAGATAATCCTCAGGAGAGTTTCAGGTAGTCTATTTGCCGGCTGCACTTACAAGCGAAGCGATCATTTAAATCTCAGGAGTAACAACGCATTTACGTATATACTCTCGAAAGTATTCGATTCTGTTTGAGATTGGATGTAAATGTCCTTGAGTAACTGGGATAATTGACCTAAAGATTCATTAATTCTTCTAACATAATCCTTTCATTCAAGAAAAGTTCAAATAAAATCAAATATGTTTATTATACAGCGGAAAAGTGGCATAAAAACAGAAAACAGAACTAAAGAAATCTAAGTAGTGACCCAAAAGACTGACCGCTATAGTAGCCATCTCTTCCAGACAAACTTTGGATAGCAGACAAGTAACAAGGGTAGAAGGGAAATAGGGTGTACTCAGTATGTGTGCTAGTAATAGTGCCAGTAATTTGCGAATAAGTTAAAACTAACGTTTTTTAAATTTTATTTTATAACGGGTACTCACGATTAATGCTTTTTAACTGCGGATATTTTAAACCAGTTGCATAGCTCGTGGTCACGTCTCACATCACAGTTTCACCGTGACCACGAGCCATGCAACTGGTTCGAAATATCTGCAATTAAAAAGCATTAATCATGAATACCCGTTATATAATAAAATGCCTAAATTCCGCGATGATCTTACTTTAAAATCGTATACTAACAAAATTTGTTTATAAATAAAGGAATCCCGTTCCAATATTTAAGTAACAATAACAATTTGACAAGGTTAACTCGATTTTCTTGTTTATCCATTCGTTTTTACGAAAATCATTAAAAAGCGCTTCCTATTTCCTAATATCGAGTGTTTAAACAATTTGTATGGTCTTATTTTTTTATTTTTAGCACTAATTTTTAATCTTTAGACGCAGTCACCTTAATATTATGCACCAAGCAATGGTTCTGGGTTGTGTCGACATACTAAATACTAAAGCTAATGTAGTTTTTTCTGGCTCTGAGCCAGATTTGAATTGTAAGGTTTTACGATACTCTTAGCACGCCCTAACTTTATAAGGATCATTGAATTGTTTTGATTTCCGTTGACCAAAAGCTATATATTGTATTGCGTTGCATTGCGTATTGTTGCATTGCATTGCAGTGTATTGCATTGTATAGCATTGCATTGCAGAAATAACATTTGTATAGTGTAAATTCATGTTTGAAAATAACAAATTAAAATTTGAAATATCTCCAGGAACGTCGGTTACCTGACCAGCTATATCCTGGCTGACCTGCTGGCGGTGAATGCAATGCTGTGGATCGGGTTGCTGGTGCCTACTACAGTCTTCTTCATCTTCCTCGCTATGCCTGAAACACCAGAGTTCCTTGTCAAACAGGGGAAAGTTGATGTGAGTAAATAGACGAGTTGCTAAAGACTAACATAAAGCTATGGACCAATAAACAAGAAGAAGCAGAAGCGTAAAGTAGCAGACCAGTGGACTAGCAGAAGAATAGAGTAGTAGACCAGTAGACTAGCATAAGAGTAGAGAAGTAAACCAGTAGAAAACTAGTGAGAAACAAATGCTTTCTTTTGGTGTAGGAATGTATGTACTAGTAATGCATGTACTACTGGTAAGTAACTAATGTTGTCTATGTGCATTTTGCTTCTGAGGCTAAGATAATCGCCTAATTTATAAATATGCTACAACGACTCTTTACCACCGAAACTCAAAAATTGCTGTGTCTTAAATATCTCGTGGTACCTTCACAATCAAACCCGAGGTTCTACGTCCTAGCTGAATAAATTTAACAAACTTTTTTTCGGTCAAAGTTCCACACTAATATTGTCTTTTGGATAACATGGCCGCCAGACCCAAAAGAAAATTCAAAATACAGTGCAACCTCGGTATAACAAATCGAAAGGGGACAATTAAATATTCGTTATATCAAGTAATTCGTTAAACTGAGATTTGTTACATCGAGGTAAGGTTGGTCTAAAATTTGTTATAAAGAGGTAAAAAAATACTTTCATTAGCAAAATTTGTCGCGACTGAATCATATATTTTGGGATTAAGGGTCATATATGTATTGGTGAGAATGTTATGTAGAGGTTTTGAGTTGACAAAATTCGTTAATTAGAAGTATTCATACTTTTTTGCTAGTTTAGAATTCGTTATAAAGAGGTTGTTCGTAAAAAAATCGTAATGTAATGTATGTATAATGTAATGTATATTTTACATTAATTCTTTTGGCCAATTCAAGGAGATTTCGAAAAATTTGTTAAATCGAGGAATTTGTTATATTGAGGTTCGTTATGTTAAGGTTGCACTGTATATCAATTAGATATTTGCCTAGCATCGGTCGAAACCATGTACATGTTTCCCTGGTAAAAATACCACTCTTACTTTTATGTACTCGCAATTGGAGCTTCTTAAATCCCGATTATTCGTGAATACGTGACAGTATAAATTCATGGTTTGAGATTTTTATTAATATTTATCTAAAGATTTACACTCACGAGAAATAAACTTAATATTAATTATTACAAAGTATCGTTTCGGTAAATAAAATAATGAAACGAGATGTAGGTAGTTTTAAAAAATATATAAAGAAATGGATAGAAACTTTTAATCTACACAAGAAATAAGGGTATTCTACACAAAATTATTTTTTTAGTAAACATAACTTCAATAATTATTTTCAATTATTTATATTTTTTGAAATGAATACTCAATTTGCTTCGTGGGAGCCTCCCAGAATGTGACACTTCAGTTTTTTCTTAAATATACTAATTTTTTACACGCCTTTATATTAGTTGGTAATGTAAATATTAAAACTTTAATAAATATATTAAATTTCGCGATTGTTCCATGCGGATTGTCGACATATTAAATTCCGCGATTGTTCCATGCGGATTGTCGACATATTAAATTCC
>DWON01010973.1:0-10452 GCA_018251015.1 Phocides pigmalion okeechobee
TGTGTTTCGGTTGGAGAGGTGCGGTTGCCGGCTACACTTTGAAGCGAGGCGACCATCTTAGTCCTCGGGAGTAGCAAAGCATCTATGTTCGAGCTCAGATAGGATTTGGTCGTGTTTCGGTTGCGGCTACTTAACGTTAGGTAGTTTGGTTGCTCGTTTGCTACTCTTCTCATAAAAAAATATGTTTGAAAGATATTAAGTTTATAAATTACATTACTTAATTATGTAAATAAACAACGGTTATTTTGTATCATAATTTACCAGTCTCGAAACCACTAAAATTTAGTGGCAAAATAGGTAATGTTGTTCACGAATCATGAATACATAATATGAACGGATAATTTATTCAAATATTCGCGGCCCACCTCTGAAACCGCCGCAGACCACTGGTTCAGAAACAATGTATTAAACCAGCATAAAATACAAAACGCACTTTGGTCCGTGGAGTCCAAAAATTTTTTCAAAGAATTAATTCCACGTTTAATCGGCGCCGACAATGACAAGGGCTGGTTCATATCTCGCGCAGAGAACTGCGATTGCTATTCAACGCAGGAATGCGGCTTGCGTTCTTGGAACCATGACACATGGGTACGGACTCTCTTTGAAGGTGGGAGAACTATAGTTCGACCGGAGAGGTACTACCACCGTCCTCATAATGACGTCCGACGTAATGCATTAATTATGTTTCGGTTGCAGAGGTGTGGTTGCTGGCTACACTTTGCAGTGAGGTGACTAAACCTTCAGGAATTAGCAACGTACCTACGTTCGGGCTCAGATATGATTTCAGACGTGTTTGTGGTTTTACGTGGATGTCTGTTGACTGCAACTCCTTAACATCAGGTGGTTTGCATGCTCGTTTGCTATTCTTCTCACATAAAAAAGAAATCTAAGCGGTTATACTTGCCTCGTTGAACCTATGGCTTTTTTACTTGCCAAATCGTTGTTACTTCTTATTACATATCTATGTCACCAGAAACCGAACTGAAAACCTTAGTAAGTCCACCATTATGGTTACTTTCGTTCGTTCTTTACATTTACTACATTTCAGTTTCACTAACACCATTTTGCTGTATTTAAGAGTCGCCCCTGGCACTTGTGTTTCTTGACCCGTTTTTTCTGAGGGCGCATTATGGCCGGCTTTACTGCCTGCCAGCCGTGAAAGGACGGTTTTTCATCTGTAATATCATAAAACTAGCTTCTGCCATTTGTAAAGAACAGATTACTTAAACCTAGACCTATACCAATCCACTTATCAGCGCTTTGAGGTCTATTTTTGGATACATCTCCCTTTAATGACGTCACTTAACTTGTACCTTCGAATCCTAGTTGAAGATTCTTCCAATAAATTCAGGTTATTTATTTATTGTTTCTTTGAACCCTAAAAAGTATAGGAATAAAAGGCGGCTATAATGCTTATAACCTGTCTCTGCTAGACACTCTTTGATCATTGAGGTCTAGTTTTGGACTTACATATGTATGTATATCTCCCTTAATTGACGTCACTTAACTTGTGCCTCCGAAATCCAATTCAAAGTTCTTCCAATAATTTAGATTAATTATTTATTCTTTCTTTGAACTACTCGTATAACAAGTATGGGAAGAAAAGGCGGCCTTAATGCTTATTAACTTTCCCTGTCATACAATATTTTGCCTTCGACGACTTTGTTGGACATATTTTACTCTTATTTGACTTCACTTAACTTTTGCTTCAATATTCATTTAAAGGTTATTCTCATAATTCACTTAATTTATTTACTCTTTATTTAAACCATACAAATATAAGAACAAAAGGCGACCTTAAGGCTTATAATCATTCTTTGTCACTACTTTAAGCCTATGCGTAATTCATGAAGGCATTACAAAGTTTTGACGAACTTATCAGACCATCTAGGTTGTGGGGCGATTTATTTGGAAAAGTAAGAAACGAGCATCTAGGCCATCTGATGTTAAATGATCTTGCGTAACCTTACGTCTTGCCTCACGTCGTTCATAGATGCCCGGCTACTCCTGAGGATTGAGTTGGTCGCTTGCCGACCTCGCTTGTAAATATAGCCGGCTTATACATTGCTTATAAGTTTAACCGGCTTATATGTATATTTACTTCCTGTCATAAGTGAAAACGAACGTTAGTGTTCGTTTAATTTCAATCGGTCTATCAATAAAAAATACGTCAATTGAAAAGTTGCGGGTCAATACATGAGATCTTTTTGCTTAGCAATCTTTTTGATTAGCAAATCTGGAATTGAAAAGTGAAGCCGCTGTGTATGAAGTCACGGACTATACATATGAACCAATGTCATATACATATTTTAATAATTATTAAATTGTAAAATCATAAAATGACTCTATGTTACCTTAATAAATAATTTTTAACATTATCATTATTAAATTTTTAAGAATAAATCAGTGAGAAACAAAATTATCATATTTTACTACATAATGGGTACTCACGATGTGGTCAACACCGCAGTTTAGTCGTGACCACAAATCATGCAACTAGTTCGAAATATCAGTAATTAAAAAGCGTTAATCGTGAGTGATATATAGTATAATAGAGTATAGTAGATATATAGTATAATAGAGTTAAAATAAAATAAACTCCTCAATTATGTTAGTTTAAAATTGGAGAAAACTACCATCCCTACTAATATTATAAATGGTAATGTAAGTTTGTTTGTTACGTTTTCACGCCAAAACTACTCAACCGATTATCATGAAACTTTGTAAACAAATTCTCAGACGTATTAAAAAGGACATAAGATACTATTTATTAAAAAAATACATTTTGGTACACATGATTGTTTGTCAAAAAATTTGAAAATCTAGTTAATTCATAGCCTTCAAATGATTTAATTATTGACTATAGCTTAATTTTGATTTTTTGTATATTTCATATTATTTATGATGTTTGATATTATTTAAGGGTTTCAATGCGAGTGGAGTAGCGAGAAAAGTCTAGCAATACATAAATTTAAACAAAAATCTAATTTTTTTTATGCACTTACTCGACATAAACTAGATCTTCGGACATCATAAACGGTTGATTGTAGTTTTTATTCCGATTTCTTGAAACAATGTAGAGCATTGTTTTATTGTTATACTCTATATTTGTGCCAAATGTAATTGCAGTGTGGTAGGCTTTTTGGCTCGATGCCTAACGTCATATGTGAGTTCGACTGGCTTGTGAATCCTTTTTGAAGACACTTACGTACTCAACTTTAGCAAATTTTAGTTTTTTTTGCGATTGAATGCACCAGGCGCCTGCTTTTATGAAGTCTATTACAGATGTTTCAAGGCGACAGTGATCTACTTCAGTTTAGTACGCAAGTCATGATTTCAGGCGGCCTTCTGTTTTGTATGAAGTCGTTAACTGATGTTTCTTGGCGAAAGTAATCCACTTCAGTAAAATTCACAAGTCATGACTTCAGGCGGATCTTTTGTTTTATATGAAGTCGGTTACAGATATTTCTAGGCGATAATCACTTACTTTTTGATGGACTGCATCATTTGCTACTCCTATTTCATAAAAAAAGTTCAATGTTAAATAATTGCAAGAAATAAACGCAAAAAACATAAATAATAAATAAAAACAATTATTACCACGTACGATCGACGCTATTAATGACAAAAGGACTGTATCATATCTCACGTAGAGAATTGCGATTGCTATTCAGCGCAGGAATGCGGAAGTAAGTCAAGTTTTATAATAAATAGTTTTAAAGTAATCTATGTTAAATTTGTAATAATTATTATTGTAAAGAAATAGATCGTTTGAAACAAACATAATTACTTCAAACCATTTAATGTCCCATAGATTGCATTCTCGTTTGTTATTCTTCTTACATAAGAAAATGGAATGTGTGTTCGTTTGTAAGTGCATCAATCAATACGTGACACGACGATTTCCACCAATAGACGATAGCGAAAGAATAATTCCTCCAACAGGCAATAGGTATTTGTCTTGTCACGTAATGTCACGTCTTGTCACGTCTTGACACGCTAGACCCGGCAATCTAAGTTGGAATATTTCGCTTACTCATACATACTAGGAACTCTACTTTTGCGAGAATTTTTTGTCACGTTAAGTGCGAAAGTGCTTTTTGCCGATCCGCATTGCACAGCGGTAACTATACGTCTGATATATTTATATGTAGGTTTCCGGGTTCGATTCCCGGCTAATCAGCTGAATGATGATTTCGATTTCTATCCTTGGTCTGGATGTTTGTGTACTACCATAGTAACCACAAAACTAAGGCTAAGCTACGTTTGTATAAGGTGTTCAAGTATTTATTTTCTAGAAATCTATTCGTTGTCTGTAATTGCTTAGTTGAATTTTAGGTCCTTTGATGCAACGAACGATCACCGTTTGGATTCCATATCACGCCACAATATCCACGAAATAACTATAAAAATAAAAAATCGTTAATTGTGAGTACCCGTTATACAATCAAATGTAGGGTCAACAAACTTAATCCTTGTATTGAATTTAATTTTACCCACTATAATTAATTCAAGATCTAATATTAAATTCAAGGCTAAATCAAAGCTCCACCCAAAGCTAGTACAAAGTAATTAAGCCTCCGTTTTAGAGTTAAATCGGGTAATTTGTTCTAATTTTTCGACTCTTAATTGCCTATCAGGCATTTACAGGCATTTAACCGAGATCG
Source organism: Phocides pigmalion okeechobee (assembly GCA_018251015.1). NCBI lineage: Eukaryota > Metazoa > Arthropoda > Insecta > Lepidoptera > Hesperiidae > Phocides > Phocides pigmalion. The sequence goes on from DWON01010973.1 coordinate 4,668, forward strand.
CCTATAAAGTGAGTTAACTGCCGTGAAAGTATCGGCGATTTGGACTAAAGCTGGAGATAAATCTTTTATTTGCTCTTAGCTTTTCTATCCCAGATAAGGTGAATAAGATTGAAAATGTATTTTGCGATATCGTAATATTGTGACAACGGTAAATTTATTCTATTCCTACGTATTGCGAATGAAGTACAAAGTTGGCAATATTAAGGATATATTTTACATAATTAATAACTTGTTTTATTTATGTACATTTTAATTGTAATAATGAAAATCTTAAAACTAATTATAATGATAGCCTATATTAGGGATACATTTACAATGTTTTAGAGTTTTACGTTGTATTAATAGTAATAGATAACATTTATAATATTTGTTTCTTTTATGTTGATGAAGTGGCAATCGAGCGTGCAGGCCACCAGATAGTAACTGGTCTCTAGAGTCCAGGGACATCTACGAGCGACCTCAAACAAAAATAAAGTCCTGTCTGGCAACGTGTATAGTTGCTGTTCCTGAAAACTGAAATGATCACATCGCTTATAAGTCTTTTAAGAAAATAAAGGCTTTATGGTGGATAATGTTGGCGGCAAGATACCTCAACCTATCGAACTATTATTCTAGCACCCTTCGACTATACTTCTAGGACTTCCCCACTATAGTTATATCACCTTACAAATATACTTCTAGCACCTTTTGGACTCAATAGTCCAAGTCTACCACCCTTTAACTATAGTTTTTTCTCCTTTCAACTACACTTCTGATACCGCTTAATTACCTGTCTAAAACTTTTCAACTATAGTTCTGCTATCTTTCGACTATAGTCCTAATATCATCCTACGATAATTCTACCACCTTTCAACTATAGTTTTTCCTATTCAACTACAGTTTTACCATCGTTTCCTACCTTTTAACTAAGTCTAATTATCCGTCAGTGCAAAGTAATACGTAAAGAACTTATTACTACCTGCTAAGGCCACATTGAAAATCAGCGGCCGCGTAAGCTGAATGTGTCCTATTCTTATATATTTACAACTGTAGCACCGATTTGTGTCATATTACATAGGCATATTTTGTTGCTAACATTTATATATTATTTTGTCTCGTAAATCATTTTATATTGTATGTGTTGCATGTATTTATAGTTGGGATAAAGGTTTATTTATAGATTTCTCTATGTCTTATTGTCAAAAACTCACTAAAGAGTCACTCATAGATTTACTCATAGAGTCGAGCCGAAGCCAAGTTCCTTTGAAGTGAAAATCTGTTATTTATGTAAGTGATAGGATTTTGCGCACTAAACTACAAGTATTTAGAATTACTGCTTTTTGTAGGAACATTATTATTCTTATTATTATTATTAATACCAGCACCGGCTTTAATGTACCTTCAAAATCTTTAGTCACCGCTGATGTAAATATCAAGGTAGGCTTTAGTACTAAAATAGGTCATTCTGTTATGCGGAGTACTAGTTGTGAAAGAAGTTTTTGTTCAGCGGTTTTGCCTGGTTTTTTCATTACACTGGCTAAGATGAAAGCTATGGTTCTATATCTATGATGGAGTAATCATTTATTTGTAGGCCTATAGATATTTATTAAAGCTTCGTTGCTGCTTTATTGAAAAATAATGTACATAAATTTCTAAGGTTTTACAAATTCAGAAATTAAAAATCTCGGAACTTTTCCTCGAATGAATGTGGGGATGATCTACATCTATCTGCTACTCATTACTTGTGGTATAATCGTCTCTCGTACCGGAGTGATGGTGGGAATAATTCGAATCTTAAGAGTTCCCTCTTTATCCGGGTTTTTCCAATCTCCAGGATATCGAATACTTCCCGCCCCCCGCGTTCAAAAAAGATCTGTAAAGAATCTACTTTGAATATAAATATTTAGATTTATGAAAAAAAAAGAATTTTGAAAAAAAAATCATAACTAAGACGGGATCGAACAGGGAATTTACTTTTTTTCACGTAACAATTACAAAATTTACAATATAATACTAAGCAACATAAATATTAAGATAATAAATACATTCATTAATGAATTTAATTTATATATTTAATACATTGATTTTTGAGGTTTTCGTGGTTATAAATAAATTAAGTATTTTGAAGGTGGCAAAACTATAGTTCGACCGGAGAGATATCACCGCCGCCCTCATAATCCACCGCAAAGCATTACTTGTGTTTCGGTTGGAGAGGTGCGGTTGCAGGCTACTCTCTGCAGCGAAGCTACCATCTTAGAGGTCAGGAGTAGCAACGTACCTACGTTCGTGCTCAGATAAAATTAATTGTGTTTGTGGTCGTACGTGGATGTCTATGGGCTGCGACTACTTAACATCGGGTGGTTTGCATGCTCCGTTGCTGCTCTTCTCACATAAAAAACTATGATAAAGATTTTCTGTTATTACAACGTAGACACTTAAAAAGAAGAATGCTTTGATGTTGCTCGTAATTTTCTAGAACAGAAGCAAGTCTGAAACGCATCAATCAAAATTAATAAAATAAATTAAAACTAGTACAGTGTTGTACGCTCTACGAAGATTATTGCTATCATTAATCTTCAAAGCAGAACAAGGTTCTATTTTTAGTTGCAGCTTGCAACGTACTATGTGTATTTTTGTGGAAGTAAGTCTATTTTCGGTCTATTTTTATATGAGAAGAAGAAGATACCACCGCCTCATAATTCGTCGTTAATTTACTCTTCTGTTTGCTGAGGAGTGAGTTTAAATAAGTGTGGTGAGATGTGGTTGCCGACCACACTTAAAAGTCGGCTATCTCAGTCCTCGAAAAATCGTTAATAGTAACCCGTTACATAGTAAAGTTTTAAAGGTGGGAGAACTGTAGTTCGACCAGGGAGGTACCACCGCCGCCCTCATAATCTGCCGTAAAGCATTACTTGTGTTTCGGTTTGAGTGGTGCGGTTACCGGCTATACTTTGAAGGGATGCGATCATCTTAGTCCTCAGAAGTAGCAACGTATCTACGTTCGAGATTTCGGTCTCAAATAGGATTTCGGATATTATAGGATTTCGTGTTTGTGGTTATATGTCGATGTCAGTGGGCTGCGACTGCTTAACATCAGGTGATTTGCATGCTCGTTTGTTACTTTTCTCATATAAAAAAGTAAAAGTAACATTATTATTGAAGACAAAATGCTACAAAACTGCTTGCTACACAATCTGTCTAAGCCACGAACATAAGTCATAGATCCAAAATGCGCCATCAGCCTCTTAAATGACTTCATCTTTCAAGCCAAGCAATTACTCAGCCCGTGACGTGCTCGAAGCAGTTATACGGAATGAGCCATACATCATGCGCATAGGGACATCGATTCAATTATACATTTATCTTCCCGACAGCCTGGAAGGGTAGAGTTACGTTTAATGTTTCAGCATCGAAACGATTCCGACTAGCTACTGCCCGCCTTTTCGTTCACGTGGCTTAATTTTCTAGTTTTCCCAGATTTCTAGATTAGATAATTTATTGCTGTTAGCATATTAATAAGTTTTTGCTAAGTCAACATTGCTATTGATAATATCAATAGTAATATTGCCAATAGCCATAGCAAGAGCTTGCTATTGCTCTAGTACCCACTTTCAATTGAAACCATATATATACCGCCTCTTTGTCACGTGGTGAATACCTTTTAAACGAACCCAGTAATGTGGAAGTGATACTGAGTTACGTGTGATTTCCACCAACTAAAAATCCCTCAGTGGCTTCCATCTTTTTTGAAAACATCAGAAACTTAACACAACGGGTGTTCTCAAACACAACACCCCAATCAGGTAGATCTCGGGACTTCCCGGCTCTAACAGACCACCCTGTGCCTGCGTCAGCCGTAACATTCCATTGGCTTAGATATATGTATCTATTTAATACGTAGTCACGTTGTAAACACGTTTTCGTCGTCATTATGAGTCAGTTTTTCCGTTTTAAATAGGCCTTTGACTCTACGATATAGTGCGGCAAAAACGTATTCTGAATTTGGACGGATTATCATTTAATTTGGAAAATAACGTTTTTTCTACAGACCATACAAAATTTAAACAATCAGGAACAAACGAAGTCGTTTAAATTACAATCCGTTCCAAACTTACTAGTATTCGAGAACCAAAATAAATTAACCCAACACAAATTCCAAACATTTAACTCAAGTCGGAGTACAAACAGTATTCATCTGACGAGAAACCATTTTTTCCTCCATCGGAGCGAGCGGAACCGCAGGCGAATTCGAGTTAATTACAAAGTTACACAACCGTTCAGTTTTCTAATTAGAGACGAAACGACGAATTTTAGAACACGACAAATTCGACTGAGACAATTTACGAATCAGCGACGAGCGATCCGAGCGTTAACCGACTACGACTACGACGTTTTGATGGCGGTCGTAAAGTGTAAATGAGGTTGAACAGGAATTATTTGCTCGTCGAAAGTGATTGTCGTTTTTATTTGTTTTCTTGTAAATGTGAAAGGAAATGTGATTAGTATACAAAGAATTACAATACAAGGCATTAATCTATAGAAGTAATAAAGTTGTAACTGATCGCTGTCTGTACATCAAGTTATACGAGAAAAGCTATTAGGGTCCTTATTAAAGCAATAAAACCTAAATTAATAGTTGTTTGTTCGTCCATATATTTGTGCAAGGTAATGATGATAACGTCGTCTATACATGAAATATGTACGTATATGAGAAAAATATTATTAAGGGTCTTTGTTATCGCAGTAAAACTCAAAGTAATACTTGATTGACTTCTTGATTGTTTAGCCGTGACCACGAGCCATGCAACTTGTTTCGAAATATCGGCAATCAAAAAGCGTCAGTCGTGAGTACTCGTTATATATCATAACATAATTCTTGATTGTTTATTTGCTTGTCTATTCGTTTGTGCGCGCTTATTTCAGATAAGGCTTAAACGATTTCGATGCGTTTTACTTACTTATTTCAGTTAGCTGTACTTAATATTTAAGGCTTGTTTCAGTTTAGTAAGCCGGTTTGCAATCCCGAAGTCAGGCCCAGGGAATGATAGTATCCTCGATGTCCAACATCCCTTACTTAAAGAGCCAGCCTCTGTAAATTGCTTCGCAGTGAAATATAAGGACGATGAAGGTACTTCCCCCATCGAACTATAGTTTTACAAGCTGTAACCACCATACTTGGTGAAAAGATTTACATGGCGTTAACTTTGGATCACAAAGAAAAATATTAATGCAGCTGTTTCCACGTGTAACTCAGAAATTATAAAAAAAGATTCTCACATTGACCCATGAAAGTATCGCATAAACACTTGAAGGAAACATTTTTATTTAAACATTAGATTTAATAATTATTGAATTGAACTTTCTTAAGAGAACTTAATAATCGGTGTGTTATGGAGTTTCTTTCGCAGACTCTTCTCCAAATCAAAACACCTTACGAGGTGGTGGTAGTTTAATGAAGTTTAAAAAAAAGTTCTGTAAAGAATCTTCTTTGAATAAAAAAAAATGACTGAATTTTGAATTTTTAATTACCGCGTCCTTAAGACCAAAACAGTTTTAACGCATCAGTTTTTGATAAAGTCAAAAATAATTGAAACGTGTATGTCTGGCCATTTTATAGATTGTAAATAAACGCTAAAGCTAAGCATCATCGTGCGTGTTTGAAAACTTGTCCCTGTAGCGCCGGACCAGAAAAGCGCTATGGTATCTCCTGCCTGTCGTAAGAGGCGACTAAAGGAGGACGCTTGCCGAGATTTGGCACCTGGCCCTTTCGTTGGAAAGGGTTCAGGTGCCTTGAACCAGTCGCTGC
>DWON01010974.1:0-10452 GCA_018251015.1 Phocides pigmalion okeechobee
GAAGTAAAACCAAATCTAGGAGACTGCATGTGATTAACAAAAATTAAATTACTTAGATACCTAACTCAGGTTATTTTTCATAATGAACTTGTTTAGTTCCTGGTAAAAAAATGTTTGCCGAGGGAAAATAAATTAACTACAAGTATGTTTGCAGGTAACGGTTTTTAGAAGTGCTATCAGAACAGCAATCCATAAAAAATACAATGAGGATACTTTAATAAATGATATCGCCTTAGTGCTGTTGTCAAATAAATTGCCATTTAACAGTCATATTAAAAGGGTGATTATCAAACGTACACGACCGAAAAACTCTACAGCGTGCGTTGCTGGATGGGGTATAACTAATGTGAGTTACATATGTAGGTAGTACAACTATTCCACCCATTTATCTTTCGACTAAATTGTGTTTTGCCGGCTACATTTACAAGCAATACCATATATCAATCTCGATTCTCAAGAGATGCAAAGTATTTGTGCACGCCCGCTGATGGGAATTTTCCTATTTGTAATAGGATGTGGATATTCATGGATTGCTACTTAACACGTTAGCCAGTAAGATCATTAGCTACTCTAACAAATAAATAAACATATCTACTTACTTCATTAACCTTGTGACCGAGTACAGAATCAGTAACACGAACCAGCGAAACTTGTCCTCTGTGCCACTTACTCAAGGATCTTAACACTTTCCCTGCGACGTAAGACACTGATATCTATTACTTGGTGTAACGCGCTAGCGGCTTGTAAACACATTTGTTGTACATACAAATCTGTATGGATTACGGGTGAACACAAGTGCCGTGTTAACGTCGGGGCTACAAGACTGAAGGCAGACGTCTGTGTATTCGTGGATGTTACACTGATGTTAAAAATAGAACATTTGTTGAAGAGTTTCAGTTTATTACCGCCTCCCGCAATCCTAACTCGATGTAACGTATGAACGCTGCAGTCAAAGTGTTAATATATGTTTTAACACTTTCCCTGCGGCGCGGTTATATATGATCCGGTCAGTATTGCGGGAGGACGGACCTAAACTGGAGCTTATTTGGTTATACTGAACATACGCCGACAAATTACTCAAATATTGTACTTTAGCCTCTGTGTATCATCTACGAATTCACAGATGTAATATACGCCCCCAGTCTTGTAACGTCAACGTAATAACAGCACTTTTGTTCACCCGTAATCCATACAAATTTGTCGCTACAACGCAGTTGTGTAGGAGCCGCAGGGAAAGTGTTAAACCTAACTATGAAGCAGACGCGGTACTAATGGAAAGTAGATGCTCATTGTCACCCAAACACATTTCTAACACTTTCAACTTTACAGGTAATCCACATAAAATACGTCACTTGAAAATTTTGTTATGTTAATTAAATAAATAAATAAATTATATAAAGAGCTTATTATATATCACAGTCATCGTGGGCTTAATTTATTGAGCTCTTAAAAGATAGATGGTGTGGTGTTGTAATTAAATGCAGTGTTTATTATCATCTCATAAGTTAAAGCTCAGTTAAAAGAAGAATAACTTCTTAAGTAAACCAATAACATAGGTGAAAATAAGTTTTTTCTTATATAATAGGATGTGACCAAGGAACGAACAATGAAATTGAAGATGGTAGAGCAGCCTCTACACACACCGAACGAATGCGCCATAGTCGGAAACCTTTATGAGGGCATGACTTGTGCAGGGAACATACATAACTCTGAAAACAGACCCTCTAAGTAAGTACCCATCGATAATACATCATATTGACCATTGCTTTTAATTCTAATCGAATCCATATAATACCAAATTGTCATGAATTTGATCATAAGGACATTTTGTTGCCTCAAATGTAGATAAACCAGAAAATTTCTACCAAAACGAAAAACTTGCTTGACTCTAGGAAGGACCGTGTCTATGGTGCCTCCCAGATGAAACCTTGATATTGAGATTGAGAAATATTGACTCAAATCCAATATCGAGCAGGTGCAAAGTGGTGGTACAGTGCATGATTCCTAAGTAACCGATGCGCCCCCATCACAGTTTCATTACATTAAAAAGTAGAGAATAGATTTTGGGGACTTCAAAGAAATTAAAACTTCAGGGACAAGAAAATTTCCATTTAACGTGCTTGTCATATACGACCTACATACATCAGCAGTTTGTCGTCTGTCGTCTCTCTGTCGACTTGAAGCGATATATTACTAAACTACGTGTTCTTTATGAGCAAGGAAATTAATTATCTCGGGAAGGGTAGTCACAGGAGCTCGACACAAAGGTCAGAGTTGCCTGTCACCATATACTTATCAATCTTACTTTAATGACCATGAGACACCATAGATTGTAATTATAACTATTACCTCTGGTTTCTTCCGTATACATCTTATTCTTATTTATTTTGTAATTATACTATACTGTAACTCAAATTATTTTAAATAAGTTTTTTTTTTAAATATAAGAGCATAGTTAACCAAAGAATCTTCTTTGAATGCAAGTTTTAATTTTGTCTGAATATAGAGTACAAATGAGGGGAAAAGGTACACGATTGTTATAATTGAAAATCATTAAACTTCACAAAATAAAAGACGTCGATACATCGGTCTAATTTCAAGGTCTCTCCAATATTCAGTCACAACTACACCAACCCACATTTTGGGTAACGACAACCAGAAATATATTTGTTTCTCCGTCTATACAAGATTATTCGTCGGTTGAATTACGTTAAAGGGTTACACTGAAGTAAAATTTCTTTTGTTACAGAGGGGATTCTGGTAGTGGTCTGGTGACTACTAAACACCAGCAAATTGGTATAGTATCATTTAGAAACGACAATTACCCTGCTCTGTTGATCTACACTGATGTTTCATATTTTTATGACTGGATAAACCGAGTAGCGAAAAATTTGTATTGCTCAGTAAGAATCTAATAAACTTTATGTGTTGGAAAATTGTAATGGTTTGAGTATAGGTATAGGTAGTATAGGAGTATAGGTCATTGATTTGTTTGTGCGTAATGACTTGTAAAATGCTTCAGAAAGGGAATAAGAAATGAAAATATATTGTTTAGCTTGTAGTTTAAAAGCTGTAACGAGATATCCTCCATTGTAGTATTTACTCTAGTATTTGAATAAACTGGCCAGTTAGTGAAAATCCGGAACTATTGCAGATACATGTAAACAATTTTAAGAACCTTTGCCTCTTTTTTAAGATACCATTTATGACATTAGTAGTTATTTGGTGAAGCTTATAATAAAAGTTATTAAAGTTATCAAAGAAAACAATTATCATGATAAAACAACATTATTACTAACATTTTTAATTGAATTCTGTACTAAATTCATTTTATAAAATATATTTTACAAGGCTTTGTGTATGCATTTTTTTACCTTTATAAATAAAAACACTTTTGTTATTATTTTCCCTTATGTCATTTAAACTACTAATTCTATACTACACTCTGACCCGTCTCTTGGTCCATTAATCAGTGATCCTGATGCCTGAAATGTAGGTTGTAGGGTTCATTCTCATTCACTATAAATTGTATAATAAAGGTGTAAGATCTATAGTTCGACTGGGGAGGTACAACCACTGCCCTCATATTCCGCCGTAAAGCGTTACTTGTGCTTCGGTTGTATAGGTGCAGTTGCCAGCTACACAATGAAGCAAGGCGACCACCTTAGTTATCTACGTTCGAGCTCAGATAGGCTTGTAGTTGTGTTTGTGGTTACACATGGATGTCTATGAGCTGTGACTACTTAACATCAGGTGGTTTGCGTGCTCATTTATCTACATGAGTATAAGTCGCCTTGTCACCATATTACATGATCTGCCTCACTTGAGATTAGTATTGAAGGCAATTTGACAGCAAAAATCCTTTTATAATGTCCTACATACTTTCATTCACACCCCATATTAAATCTTATATGGCAATTTCTTAAGAAGTGAATATAAAAATATTTATAAGTAAGTAAAATTTATTAATTCTATAATTGTAACAGTAACAGTCCAAATAAATGTTTTATGTATATTTAATCGGAAGCACTGGCTGTAGCAGTTGGCCCACATTCGTTCTCCATGGCATGAGATGGTGGATGCTCCAGGACATTGTCGATTAAACCAAAAGCCTTTGCTTCAGTTGGTGACATGAAATAGTCTCTCTCCATAGAAGTCTGAACTTTTTCGGTAGCTAATCCTGTGTGTCGTACGTACAATGCATTTATCTGAGCTTTAAGCTTCAAAATCTCTTCTGCCTGAATCTGTATATCAGTGGCCTGTCCTCTGACACCACCTGAGGGCTGGTGGATCATGATACGAGAGTTGGGAAGAGCGTGACGCATGCCAGGTGCTCCAGCTGCCAATAGAAGAGATGCCATGCTGCAAGCTTGACCTACGCACCATGTAGCCACTGGAGGAGTGATGTACTGCATTGTATCATATATACCTAATCCTGAAGTGACGTTACCACCTGGCGAATTGATGTACAAATGCACAGGCTTTTTGCTGGACTCTGATTGAAGAAACAACAACTGGGCTACGACAAGAGAGCTAATATCATCGTTAATAGGTCCCATCAAGCATATGATTCGTTCGCGAAGCAGTCTGGAGTATATATCGTAAGCCCGCTCGCCTCTCCCTGTCTGTTCTACGACTATTGGGATCATGCCAATCCTGACCACTGGTGTCGTCTGTATTAATCTATGTATTTGGGTTTTACAGCTGCTAGTTCTAGCACATAACGTTCTAGAAATCTGTCGTGCGTAGTTTAATGCCATTTCCACCTTGATATTGAAAAACTTTCGACTGTTTCGTTACTTTATTGTATTCAGAGTTCGTGTACTTTATGCACGTTAATTGCAATCGTTCGGCTCGCTATATGAAGGGTTATCTTAATATAACATAATATAATTAAATCACACAAATATCACAAAAATTGAGATAAAGAGTTTTCTAAGTTTACATACAAATTAACCTACAAACGACGACTGACACTGCCAAATTGACATTGATGCCAATTGACATTGATGTTTGAACTTTTGAAGTTTCTATTTGACATCTGACGATACGTTCAATAACATTCGTTCCTTTGGTACATTACTAAAAACGATGTCTACGGTGAAAATTAACGTTGATCGAATCGTAATGTTAAGTTTCTATCAAGATTAAAAGCTGTTGATTTGAATGTATTTAACTGATTTTAATAAAAGGAGGTTCTAAATGTATTGATTGGAGTCTTCGTTTATCAACAAGCTTTCCAAAACTTTCAGACAACATGGATATAATATCAACCTTCTTATTCTTTATTCTCCACAAATTTAGGTAAAAAAAAAATACAAGGTAAGTCAAAGTCAAAACGAAAGTAAATAAGTAGCATTATTTTGTTTATGATAGGTAATATATTTTTAATTCAATGATTCATTTTACAAAATAAGTATGATTAAATAAACTTATTCCAAGTCTTAATGTACTTATTCCTAATAAGCAGTAATAAAGCATAATACATACAAGTGTCATGCAAAAATGAAATTAACTATAATACAGTCAAATTAACGATCAAACCAAATTAAAGAACCATTACATAAATATCACAATACATACTTAATTTTGGGCCTACTTAGCCATTCAAAACAACTTTATAAGAAAAAAATATTTCGTGGAGTCTTATACACATTTTCAATCAGTATACAATTATCACTCACTAAACAATTACTCAAATTACTCAAAATTGTTCTATTAAAGTAAGAAAACCAAATTTGCATCTATTAATTCACTCAGTTTAAATTGAATGCAAAGTTAATTATTTTTGAAGTTGTTTACGTCGTAATTTCATTAGTGCTTCTTGTCTTTTCCTCTCAATCAGTAATCGAAGATCAGTGGGATTTTTATTCTGCTCTAGAGTGCATTGATCAGATATTGTCTTTGTTTCAGGTTTCTTAACACTAGTGACATGGTTGCTTGGAACTTTTGGCGTAAATTTGACGATTTTCGGTTCTTGCTTGTTGTTGTTTGTTTGTGTATTGGTATGTGATGGGAAGTTACTACCAGTTTGTTGTGTTTGCGTGAATGGTAAGAGTCTCTTGGCAAGTAGTCTCTCCCGAGCTAGTTGGTGCTTCTTTTGAATTTCCAATGGCGTGCATCTGGTAGGAGAATCACCTTGAATGAATAATACAAACAATGATTATTTCACTGAGTATCTGCTTATTAAAAGTAACCTTAAAAATACTGGGAATATACATAGACTTATATGAACTTTTTTTTATTATGGAAGAGTAAGAAACGGGCATGCAGACCACCTGATGTTAAGTGGTCACTGCAGTCCATGGACAACCACGTCCAATCTTAAATAGAACAGAAGTTCTATTTAAGGACGGATGCGGATGCGTTCCTACTCTTGAGGACTAAGGTGGTTGCCTCCAATGATGTGTATCTGGCAACCACACATCCCCAACCGAGACACAATACATGAAGAACATGTTGCTTTACGGTGGGTTATGAGGGTGGTGGTGGTGCCACCCCGGGCGAGCTCTAACGGCTCTACGACCTTTAAATTTAAAATCTCCTTCAATTTTTTAAATGTAGTAATAGAATGTGTACTACATTCTACAGACTAAAATACATAAAAAGTATGTACGTCTACAGTCCAAAAACTTATAACAATACCCATATTATCTGTTAGCATGCACAACAAACAATAAATGCAGAACATTATTTAACAAAGACCCTATTCTGAAGGCCAGATGGGTACATTACACAACTTGGAAAACCCTTGCACACATGCCTTGGTTAGGGGTCTTTTCTATTATATTTTTTCTATTCTCTCTGATATTACAGTCCTATAAAGTAAAATGTGTAATAAGATCCTTACAAATTCACAGAGATAGATCCTGCTTATGCATACAATTGTCTTACCATTAAGAACAATTGTATATAAACCAAATATATAAACCCACACATATAAGCAAAATCTTATATCGCTTTCCCTGCAGCTACAACACTGCTGTGTAATTCTGGACACAACGTGTTTGCGGCTCCTACACACCTGTGTTGCATGGACAAATTTTGGTTTGCACGTCGTAGCTACGTCTGTGTATTCACAGATGATATGCAGTTAAAGTATTCAATACATGAATAATTTACCTGTTAATTTTTCAGAGCTATCATTAAATGGCATTGAACTATATCTGCCGAGTGGCATTGCAGTAGAACTTCTGGCCTGATTGTTAACAGTTGGTGATTCAGGCATAGAACTGTGCCGACTGAACGAAAATCTTGATGAAGGACTTGCATCATTCATTATGAGGCCTTTGTACGACCAATTCAAATCCTGGGCTTTACTTTTGTCTGATTTCTTACTTAATGGAACATTCATAACAGGCATTTGAGTTAGCCTCTCTAATGCACTGTCATTTAAATGTCCAACTAAGCTATCAAATGAATCATTTTTCAATCCAGGAGATTCCATCTTTAGTTTATTCACATATGGAGATTTTATACTTTTTAGGATTGCATCCATTGAATCTTCATTTATTTTGGGATCCAAACCTGGGTTTAAATTAGAATCATGGTAAGGTTCTTGTATTGGACCTTTTTTTAAAATATCTTCTACAGCTTGACTGGCTTGGAACAAACATTCATTAATTGAATCATCTGATTCTAATCCATTTTCTGGCTCTGGCTTAGAAAATTTTGAACTCAGAACATTCTTCCTTAGACATTTTGTGTTTCTTAATATACTTTTAGGAGAACAATCTGCTGCATCACTGAATATGTCTTCCTCGCTGCAAGACTGAGGTTTCTCAACAGTTGTGGTGTTCTTCGTCTTCATTAGCTTGTCAACAAACCGATTTAACTCCAATAGTTCTGGGGGCAGCTGTGTCTTTTTTTGTGTTGGTCTTACTGTTTTTCGTTTGTTCAATGTTTTATGTTGTTCCTTCTCTGGCAAATTTAATCTGTGACGCTTTCTTAACTTCCTATTGATAGGCGTCGAGCATCTTGGATGTGAATTCTTTGAATTTGAGCCATAGTAATTCCAGACCACATCAGCTCCGTCGCCCCCATCTTGTGTGCAATGAAACAGGACTGGACTAGCAGCTTCTGAATCGCTGTCCCTCGAAGGAGAATCCAGCATGCGGTCTGGAGTTGAACATGATATTACTGAAACAGACAATGCAATCAATATAATAACATCATCATAACATCAATACCATGTCTACCTCGCAGATACGAGCTTAGTAAGTTTTAGAATCTTAACTGCCTCCCTCTAGTAGAAATGCTCCTACTCTACCAAACCTTTCAAACCATAACACAAAACCAATTAAAACTACTTTTCAAAGGAAATATTTATCTTGTCACTAACCTGTATACTGTTAATATTTAAATACACGTATATATTATATATGTGATAGTGATACCTATGAAATACCAACAAATATTTCACCACCTTCAAGATAACTCTTAAAATTAAATTATAAATCAACATATTGATTGATACTCAATTATTATTATTCTACGGTACATTCTACGCGTCTATATATATTACTTATGACAAATATGTAAACATACGTGGGATTTTTCAACTGAACAAATACCTTTGTTTTTACTTTTCGTGGCGACCATTTCTCTGGAAGTTTTTCTGTCATTCATAGGTTTTAATAAACAACAACGATGGATTACATGTGAACAGATTTATCTTCTGACTTTAAAACAACATATAGCCTATATCGAACCAGTAACCACAACTGAATATTGGCTTTAAAATATTCTTGGTAGTTTTTTTTAAAGTACTAATATCTAAAGAACATTCATACACAAAAATTGTACTAATTTCACACACGTCAAGACGTGATTTCAAGAAATTAATATAATAAACAAGGAGAATTTATCCACTCCGTTTAAACTATAATTCTTTCGGAAAATTTTAAACACAAAAGTAACCCGACGTGAATACAATTAAAACTAAACTGTCACTGTCACCCGTCACTGACAGTTGACAATAGCTCACAATGTTGTCATGTCAGAAACGATTATTAAGATAATAGGCTTTTTTACTGCATTGGTATCCCGCTATTTCCCATTGAAAATCAAATAAAAAAATACAGACTGTCAGAATTTAGGAATACATTTTAAAACATATATATAAAGAATGCAATAGTGTTTGGATGTCGAAATATTACATACCGTTATTTAACAAACTGCAAAAAAAATGCGAAGGCAATGGGAGAAGGCAAAGGCAAGTGACCTAAATATTGAAAGGACTACTTTGTATATTTGGCAGCTTTGTAAAAAAATACTGGATCTAGCAACCCAAACTGTCATTGTCAATATTGTCAGTTTTATCGAATCTTTTCCTACTGAATGGAATAAAGATCTGAATACAGTACAATATCAATCATTCAGCATTTACGCTCAGTCATTCAAATTTTTAATTCAGTCAGTCTGTCTGGGTAGTTTAGTAAGACGGACGGGTCAACTTCGTTCTAAACTTTACGTTGTGTCGCGATGCACCGCGAGTGACTAAGTGTAGAGTGTTATCGAACTAGTGCAAAATGCTCGCAGACGGAGAGATAGTTGGCGACGGATCATGGAACCTCACGATCTACGTGACGGATCTCAACGAGAAACGCACGATGGTCGTCAAGGGTGACATGCACATCGGTGGGGTTATGCTCAAACTGACCGAGAGCTTCGGTAAGTCCTTAATTGGTACATCAAACTAGTTTGCAATGAACTTCGAACAGTTGCTATTTGTAGTGGTTGAGTCATGTTACAAGCGTAGTTGTTTTCATTGACTTGTACTCAATTATATTCGTAATTATTATGCAGAATTGCTCTACGGGAGGTTGGTCATGTCAGCATAAAATTCGTACTTAAATCATTATCATTATCAACCTATTACAGTTCCACTAAGGCGCACTGGTCTCTTAAGATATAGCTTAGAATATAAACATGTGTCCAGATTTTTGTATCCTAAGCTTGGCCTATCACTGCTTCGCAGTAATCCTTTTTTTGCCCACAGTTGTGTATCAATCTGTCCTCATAACAGGGTTATAGTTTGCACCACTACTCTAATGTGGATTTAAGTTAGTTGCCCATTTCAAACTGTCGTTGGGGCTTCTGATGAAATATATTAATTGATAACAATAGCCTTGTAAAATTAAAAGTGCCCTCCCAAACTACAACCTGAGCATTTGGTTGCCTCTATCAGTCATGGATCCAAATCTCAACCATTAGCCTGAACTTAATAGTCATGTTAATGATAAGAGAATTAAATGTGTTTGGGTATTTTAACTGGGATAGTTTAAAAAGGCAATTACTACTTAAGATATTCAATAAAAGTAAAAATTCACAGTACTCAATAAGAAGAAATACAACAGATGTTGTATGTTCTATTCCATAATACATTGCTTGAAACTTAGTGGGTTTCAGGTTCAATGCTGAAGTTAAATTTATAGAAATTACATTTTGTTC
>DWON01010975.1:0-10452 GCA_018251015.1 Phocides pigmalion okeechobee
GCGATTCTTGCAGAACACTCCGACGCTCACTTATTGCCAAATTGACGCTAGGAATGCGATTTGTGATTCAGATTGAATGTATATTTGATTAATAAAGGTATTTTTATCTAACACTGAGAATCGAAATTGCGAAAAACCTATTCATATACATATTATGTATTTTTGTGAATTGTCACCTATAACGCCCTTGAACAAAGTTACAGTGTTAAGACATTTCTACAGGTACATTAATATTAAGAAAATTATGAAAGGATGCGTGCAGACTAGATATTTTCTAGCCCACAAATAAACGGAAGCGTAACTGGTCTCATCTAGCAAAACCACTCGGACAGCTCACTTGCAATGTGTGGAGTGAAATGTAACGGAGAGCTCGAAGGGCGTAGGGTTGTCAACTATATTTTTAGAGTTAGGAAACAAAATATCTTAAAAAATAATCCTAATAATTTCATGTCGGTATGTCTGTGCGTCACACTTATTTTGATCACAGGCCATTATTCATTGCGTGGAGTCCTATTAAGATACATTTGTTTTACTATGCATTTCTAACCAAAGTACAGCAGCGGCATACTGATGCTGATGCTATAACGCATTCGTATGCGAGAGCATTTATATACACATAGTTATATATAAAAAAGTATGTAATAGGTACGTAAAAAGTAATACATATATCTCAGATGCATAGACTTTTTGCATCAAAACTAATAAGCAAATATAACTACTCGCTTTATAAAGTTTAAGAATCAAATGATTTTATAACTCATTCTTAAATTGTTTCTATCAGCCCTAAAAAAGAAATAGCAGCCCTATAAGAGTGGTAGAGGACGGTCAACGACCTCTTCGGCCGTGGTCCTCCTGGCCTACTTGAGGATCGATGGGCGACAAGTCAATACACCTTACTGTTAGGTTTAGATATGTGCGCATGTTGGCATGCAGGGTTATACAAAAAACCTTGCACGTATTTAGGTGACTAAGCTTTAGTTTCTTCGATCTATTATTGTCATGTATTCACATACGAAACATCTAAATTGATATAACTTTTTTTATTTCGAGGCCGCTTGTAATGACACAAACACTATAAAGTAAACCTTACTGCAATACATTAGTGAAAATCGCACCAAAACCTGAATAGCCGTTTCTGAGATTAGACATTTTTACATTTTTATCATTTGTATAGAAGATTGATTATTACCATAAACAATAATCTTGTGTAGCTACTGTATTCTACTATTGTATCTTATAATATGCATATGTGCGTATATATCGGAGAGAAGGTGTGAAGTAAGCGTATCTAACGTCACAATTGTTGACTTAACGACTCACGTTCAGAAATTCTAAAGAAAACCTCAAATATATTTGATTATCTTCGTATATTGATCCGAACTACGGCTTGAGCTAGAATGTTTACTACCTGCGGGCGTTCGAACTTTTATAAAAAAAATGGGTGGCGGTACATAACACCTTTTTATGATCGGTAAAGCATTTTTAACATCTAGAATTGGCTAAATACGACTAATTTAACAATCAAACAATTTTCAATCATTAAACTAATTAAAACAACATTTCCGGCAACGTGTTTTCTTAAATATGTGGTTTCGCTCCAACATATATAATAATCTAAAATGTAAATCCATGAAGTCAGTTGATGTATAATATGTTCAAATAGTATAATAATTTAGACTAAATTAAATAAAAAAAATATTGTCTTGTAAATTACACCTTATATATTTTACAAAGTAGACAGTTCATAGGCTCAAAAGGATATAGCAATACTACACGATATTTTGGTTAGTAAACTAATTATAATCAAAATATCTAAATATCACATCAAACTCCAATAACATTAAAAAATGTAGATGTTCTTTTTCACTTTTCTAACGCAAAAATAAAAGAATAACACAATTTAAATATTCAGTTTGATAAATCGGCCGCTGCCCTAACTTCAGAATATTAAAAGCCACGAGAATTCTCGTTACTGCAACAAAATTCGAGGTAACTTTGCCTTCTCGAATTTAAAAGTTAATCTACCTTCTCCGCTCACAAATGAATAAGATTGCGTAACAATCTTCGGAGGAAACGTTAAATTAACCACATTCATTCCAAAACTTTTCGGCACTTTGCCTCTTGGTCTTAACTTTTTTAAGTCTACATTCTCTAATAAGTGAGAGAAAAAGTGATTTTAATGCCGTTTTCAGATAGGAAAAAATAGCTTATTTTCATTATTATGATATAATTTAAATTTTAGTCAAATAAGGTTTTTATAAGTTTTCACCGTTTATATTTAACTGGATTTTACCCGCGGCTTCGCTCGCGTTGAAGCCCTTAAATAGATATCAAAGATCATTGCAGCGAGTAATATTAAAAACAATAAACTGGTACCTAACTTCAACAATTGAAATAGTTTTAGTATTGCTCACAAGTGATAGAACAAAATAAATTATACTATATCCTTTTTAATAACCCTAAGAGTTTGTGTTTAATAACTCTAAAAGTTTTATGATATTCAGATGAGTAGTTTTGGCGTGAAAGAGTAACAAACAAACTTACATTCACATTTATAATATTAGTAGGGAAGTAGGGATTGCAAATTCGTTTAGACTTAGCGATTTTTTCCGACGGAGGTAGTGCTAAATTTATTACATTGAAGCATAACTTAAATTCACGTTAAATCGTATTTAGCAAGTTTTAAACTTCCGTGGAAGATATTAATATTTGAAACTCATTATCTTTGTAGAGCTTAATTTAGCTTTCGGAGTTACATTCTAAGTTACTTAATCAAATTAGAAACACTCCCTGATGTTATTTCATGTTATGTTAAGACAATTGTAACGGCCTAAGATGTCTATATCTTCTATATCTATATAATAAAATTGTAACTGATCGCTGTCTGTACATGACAAATATATTTAAAAATTCATAATTTATATATGCAAGAGAACCCAAAACAATACTTTTTCATTTTGTCTGTTTGTTTGTATGTTTGTGCACGCTAATCTCAGAAACGATTTATCCGATTTGAATGCAGTTTTCAGAATTATGTTGTGATGGGCTTCACTTAACATTTAGTGTTGTTTTTATTTAGATCGGTTAATAAAGAAGTTATTTCAATTATTAAATTATGTTAATATTTGTTAAATTTGTATTATGTTAGTTAGTTTTTGTACTTAATAGGCCCATTGCTTGATAAATAAAAAGAAGACTTGTGTGGTTCTCATCGGTAGCAGTATGAGCTGAGTAGTGCTCGTTTTGAACTTAATGTCTAACAAACTGGATATTTCTTTGCTTATTAAATGAAATTAATACTTATCATGTTAACAATTTAAATAAAAATGGTATCTTTTCAATCTCTCACCAGTTCATAGCTCATAAATAACAAGTATATTTAATACCATGTATTCATAATATACAATATTCTCTACGGAGATTAAATTTTAATAAATTTCAACAAACGAATCCACTTTAATTAGTATTCCAAATATTAAAATAGTTTGTAGAATGTATATAATATCGCAGCTTTTACGAACGTTCCAGTTCCCTTTGATAAAGTTATTAATTGAAAATGCTTTTGTTTGCTTCGAGCCGTGAAACGAAAATGATATTTATTTGTTTTGTGTTATTAATCCATATTGGAGCAGCATGGTTTTTTATATGAGAAGAGTAGCAAACGAGCATGCAAACCTATGTTAAGTAGTCGCAGTCCATAGACTTACAACCACAAACACGACCGAAATCCTATCTGAGCTCGAAAGTTACGTTGCTACTCATGAGGACCAAGATGGTCGCGTCCTTTCAAAGTGTAGCCGGCAACCGCACCTCTCCAACCGAAACACAAGTAATGTTTTGCGGCAAAATATGAGGCCGGCGGTGGTACTTTACCGGTCGAAAGTACTCGCACTTTTAAAAATATATGAAATGGTGAAATTTATTCGAGGTTATGTCTCAGTTGTGAAAAGGAATTTGTGCCCAGAAGTGGTTTTTAAAAAGAGATGCAGCCATGTATCAATTAATATTAAATAATACTACATTATATTGAATTAGCAAAAGATTTTAAAATATTTGGCTTTTAATTATGAGCCAAGTGTAAAGGGATAAATATCTCGCAGATAATAATTTTATAGGTTTATTTTTACATCGCCTACTTACATTTTATTTGTCTTATAAATCAGACTTCAATATTTTTGAAACAAACGTATCTTATAACACCATTTGATTTCTAAATGGTTTTGCCAATATACAATTGGTTTTCCTAACATTTAAGCTGTTTTCACAAGTTTTTTATATCTACCAGACTATCAATAGTACGTAAGAAGGTCCGAAAGAAAACTTTAATCCCGGTATATTTTAGTAGATTGCGAGGTAAAAAAGCAATAAGATAACTCAAAACACAAAGAAATTACGACAAAAACACAAAATTTTCCATTCGCTAACATTTTGTATTCGTATACTTTTTTACTATAAGTCTTATTACTTCTACTGTTTCATTAACTTATGTTGCCTTTTTAAACAAAACTATTTAAATTTGACGACAGCAATAGTCTTATCAGAAAGGAAAACATAAATTAACATTTAAAATTCAGGTGCGTCACCTATCCGGCTCAACGAGTACAAGGATTAAAGAAAATGTAGAACAACAAATACGCTATTAACACTTTCCCTGCTGAGTACAACACTGCTGTGTATTGCGGCGCAACGCGCTTGCGGCTTGTGTACACCTGTGTTGTACGTACACATTTGTATGGATTACGGGCGAAGAAAAGTGCTGTATTTACATCGGCGCTACAAGACTGCGTGCGGATACAATATCAATGTTTTCGTAGATACTTAGATGGTAAAATACAATATTTCAGTGAATTATCGGCGCATCTTCAGTCTAGAGAAATAAGTTTCAGTTTAGTACGTCTCGGGCAATGCTGACTCAATCGAATGTACGAATACCGCAATCAAAGTGTTAACAATGTCAGCTCGCATGCACTAGACTCAATCACACTTACTTTACATGTAGGTGATAAATACCATATATAAATACTTTCATTAACGTGTCAGCATCATGTTTCCCGAGCACCTAGTGACCTAGATTGTTTACAGTTACCTCTTTTCATAACTGCGGCGGATTTCAAAGGGAATGTCGACCATCTGTTTACCCTAAAAAGCTTTGAGATACGTATAAGAAACGTATGTAAGGCTTTCTTCATAATGAACGTAAAAGTAGGCAACTGAAACTTTAATATCCAGTTTTGAATCCATTTCATTAAAACATTTTTTTAGCTGTAAACGTAATTACTACATGATCCAAGTCGTACAGAATCCAAGTAGCACACATATGGATTTGATAGATAGAGGGTTCTGCGTTCGATTTCCGACCAGGCAGACTTCTAAATTATTTTTGATATTAAATTTGTGGCTCGGTATACACAACTTATATTTGTGTCTATGACCTTGACAACACGAGGTTTGCCAGTATAAGGCTATGAGTATAGAAAATGCTAAAAACTATAGTTCAAACAGGTACCTCCACCAACCCTATAATCCGTCGTGAAATAATTCTTGTGTATTAGTTAGAAAAGCGTGATCGGCGAGTACATTACACGCGTAGCGACCAATTTTATTCTCAAAAACAACAATGCATCTACGTACGATCACATATAGCTCTTTCTTAACGTTAGCAGATAACCTGCAATGACCATATAATAGCAGATGTCTTGCACACTCGTTTGAAATTCTTTTCGCAAAAAAAGCAAAAATGGAACCCTTTTCGTTGCAGAAAATTACTCATAATGTTACCATTATTCTCATAACATCGTCCTGAACACAGTACGAGTTACCGCTATTATGCAGCAACTTAATTTATTAAGGGCAAGTGCTCTAGACAAAATTATCCTCGCCCTCTTGCCTCAAGCGCTTATCTAATGAGTCCCCGGCGGAGTCATAAACGATCTCTACATGAAGCTGGTAGCGTCCTCTTGCACACTTGTAGATAAGGAGTAACGAGAAACGTGCCTTATTTACAAGTTACTAACTGAATTTTTATAGACAGTTAGTAATATAGCAATTTTGATAGCAAAAGTAGGTTTTATCTTGTCCTACTAAATACTAACTAAACTCGTTGGTACTTTTGTAAATAAAATTATATGGTATAGGAACTGTTTTTATGTTAAACGAGTAGCAAACGAGCATACAGGCTTGAGTCAGATTTTAAATCTTTCTGCTGATGTTCTCTGATTATGACGTCAAAATTCTACGTCTGAAGTTCTATTTGAGGATCTATCTGAAAACTAAGATGCTTCGCTTGTTAGTACATATAAGTCCCAGCATTTTCACAAATATGAAGATAGCGGTGTTACTTCTACAGGTGAATCTGGTTCATATCTTGAGCAGAGAATTGCGATCGCTATTCAGCGTGGGAACAAGACCAATGTTCTTGGCACTGTGTCACACGAAACAACACTCCCATTGGATTGTTTACGTTAGGCATTCATTATAATTACTATTAAGGTAGGCAAATTATATCATATGTAGACTTTTCGTCATTATTGACATTGAGTTCAACACTACTGTGTATTCCGCGGCGTGTGTGTTATACGTACAAATCTGTATGAAGTACGGACGAACAAAATTGCTGTGTTTATCTCGGTGCTACAAGACTAGGGACGGACTTTAAGTCTTTGTATGCGTAGATGATACACAGATGCTAAAAGATACAATATTGTAAAAAAATTGCCGGTTCAGTCTAGAGAAATAAGCTACAGTTTAGTGCCGCCTCCCACAACGCTGACCCGATCTTATATGTAAGCCCTGCATTGAAAGTGTTAAAGCAGCTCTTGTATACTTAGAACACTTTACCTACAATGAAATAGAAATGGGTCTCCAATTCTCTGCAGCACGAATTCTTATCTCAGACGGCCGCTCGCTTGATGTGGGTCGAGGAGGCTCGCGGAGGATAAAATACGGAATATCATGTAACATAACGCGTTGTATGAACGCTTCACGGAGCGTTGGGAATAAAATATAATAGGAATCTTGATATGAGTAACATGTTTTACAGCATAGAAGTAGCAAACGAAAATCAACACACCACAATCCACCCATGTTAGCGCTCAGTATTAAAGCTTAAATATAATTGAAGCTATTTAAAATCGGATGCTATCGAGTTAAAAACATTGTATCAGCCTATTTCTTTTAAAGCATCGAAGTATCAAACGAGTATACAATCCACCTCATGGTTTCCCATCAATGTCAGCCATAAAAAATTAACATCGAATCAACAAGAAATTAAAGGTAGGAGAACTATAGTTCGCCCGAGGAGGTACCACCGCCGCCCTCATAATCCATCGTAAAGCATTAATTGTATTTCGGTTGGAGAGGTGCGGTTGCCGGCTACACTTTGAAGCGAGGGAACCATCTTAGTCCTCAAGAGTAGCAACGCATCTATGTTCGAGTTCAGATAAGATTTCAGTTATGTTTGTGATTGTTCATAATGTCTATGGGCTGCGACTACTGACCATCAGTCGGTATGCATGCTCGTTTGCTACTCTTCTCTCATAAAAAAAAAAAACAAAATATCGCTCTTGAGATATGGGTTGATCACCTATATTAAGAATTGTTAAGCATAGATTGCTATTCTGTTGTATTTACCTAATATACAAATAAGGGTCAATGTTCTACAAAATTTTAACTTTCAAATAGCGAGCTTAATTAGTTTAGCCTTCACATGCGTATTTAGGCAACCATTCCATCGATTAGCTGCAACATAAAAGGCAATGGAAACTGGCTATGCTCGTGAATATTCAGATCTGGTTACATTACGAAGGCATTGGATGTCTCTCCGTAACCGTACTCGAAAGTTGTCGCAGGTAACTGCAGAATAAGTTAAGATTTTCACAGTCACTGTGGCAAGTTAGAAAGTGTGATGGCAACTGGCTTAGTAATTTGCCGCGATATTCATTGATAGAATCGTAAAGTCCTAAATATTTATTATACCATAATTCATTGGTACAAATAATATAAGTCATATACGGTCAATACACTAGTGGAAAGTTTCCAGCCTTTCACACAGATTTGAGGTTCACACACACACGCGCCTCTGATTATTTTTAATTATTGTGTATTATCAAGAATTAATTATCACTTATATTAACATCGCAGAATAATATCGCGAGAAAACATGTACGCCTGAAATTTCTCAAAGATGTGTTAATTCTGCCAAGTTGGATTTGATTATTGCCTGACAACAAATTACTGTACGTTGTCCTGATATTAATTGATGAAATTCGTAAAGAAAAACTCTATTTTGACGCGATGTTCATCAGAGAGATAGTCAAAATAATTAGTAACGTTTAGATAAATTTATAATCTTAAATAGGCCTATATTTCTAAATCAGTTTTATTTACATGTGCGATCAAAAATAAAATGTTATTTCTTATCAGGAAAACAAAACCGAAACCCCTAGCTTGGGACACAAATATAATAACAACTGTACAACATAGCTTTTCAGTATAGTACTGATAAATAATATCTTGCTCTATTCACTGCTCTATACCTAGGAAAAATTCACATATCTTTTATACATATATTACTGCCACACAACCTTATTCAACATTCCAAATTACCAAAGCTCTGTAAACATTACAATAATTTGCTCATTTAGACATACCAATCCCTTAACTAATCTAAAAACCAGATTTAATCATTTTAACATAATATGAATAATTTTATTACATCACATCTTTTAATTATTATGCATGCTGTAGACGTATGACTTTAGACGGGACGCTCATTTTTTATACTAGTTACTTTATGTGTCTAAAAGCGACAGTGACCATGCACCGTCAAGTTGTCTGCATTGCAGTTTGCTTTGTCCATTTCAAAAAATATAAATAAAGTAAGGGTGGTAAATTTCAAATTGTAATAATCACCTCAGAGTAGGTGCTTGCCAGCTTATCAGACAGTTCCAGATTACAGTAGTTAAATTTTGTCATAATGCCTCTAAAATTATACACATCGGAGAGATAGGTTGGCTACTACCCCATATTTACTTTAATATGCATAGAAACAGAATGGCGTATCCACGCCTTTCTCAACGTGGTCAGAACCCATGTGAGGTAGTGGAATATACATTGGCACAGATTGGTAGTATCTCCTCCAAGATGTTTTGTAACAGCATTGTAAAGTATACTCTATGCCTCTTCTAATTAGAGGGAGAGACTGGTCTCCAGCAGTGCAACAGAAATAAGGTTTCAGTAAGTTTATAAACCATGTTTTCTCTTTCTCCTTTTTAGAGAAGTAGTGCATTATCTCTGTAAGGAGTTAAACCACTGTCGTAAAAGCCCATCCGCTATGTTTAATGAGGAAATGCTCCAGAAAACTATACTTCGCTACAATCTACAATTACAATTGCGCAATGTTGAGATCGCAGTTCGACTGTTTGCAGCTAATCTTCACTCATATTTCGCAATACAAAGTAATTACCATATCTCTCGTATTGTTACCGGACATTATTTTGCTTTTGTGTAATAGATTTGATGTTAGAAAGATTACTCTGCTTAATGTTCCCGTTATAAGTACTGCAATCGTCACTAAATGCAAAAGTCGTTACATGTTATCGTTCAAATCGTCTTTCCAATTACTGGATATTTTATAGACATAACATATTTTTCAATGTTTTAAGATAAAATAAATTTTGAGCCTTAAAAAACGATTAGCTCTAGAAGTAGGCAGTAGTAACTATGCCGGTCATGGGGAGCGTTCTGGGTTTCATTTTCATCCATGCAAAAATCTAAATTGCTGTTCTAGGTCTGGGTGTTTTTGTTTTCGTGTTTGGATGTATCCATGGTAATAACAGTGGTTGATATAACAAATCTAAGGTCATACCAGTCTTGAAAATATTTCCCATAATTAATATCATTTAAAATATTTAATGAATTATCATCAAACTTGGACCTGATGTTGAACCTCTGCTATATTTAGGTTCTAAATAGATAGGGTTTCTCATGTCAATCAAGCGTTGCTGCTCTTGCACAAACAGAGCAGAGAGCAGAATCTAAATTTATCCATTTTCGTAAAGTGGAATAACTGACAAAAACATTGTCTCCACACAAAAACGAATGTTTATATAAGTGATTTGTGAGGATCCAAAACCTATTTGTAACTTTCTCTCAATCCAATCACATCCAAGTATTTGTAAGGATATCCGCTCACGGACGAGTGTTATTTAATTTCCATCACGTAGCGTGTGAATGTAACAAAACAGGCTCAATTGTACTCAAGTTTCTGATAGTTCGAGATCGGATGCTACTATTTTTGCGAATATCCTTGATTTAAAAAAAAAACCGTGGATTTTCAAAGGCCCTACGACTAGACTTATCACGTATAAGGACTATGTTTTTTATATGAGAAGAATAGCAAACGAGCATGCAAACCACCTGATGTTAAGTAGTCGCAGCCCATAGACATCCACG
>DWON01010976.1:0-10451 GCA_018251015.1 Phocides pigmalion okeechobee
GCTATTATGATTGTAACACTAGATTGCCGTAATAGTTTAATGGAATAAGTCGCTAACTTTATATTTGGTTAAATCTCAGCAGTATAGCTTCTGATACCCAAAGCGCCCCCTATATGCTAAGTGCTCTGTGTTCTCTCAATATTCTTATACGTATGAGGGTATTCTTACGAATCGTGACGATAAAAATAATATTACCATTATGTAACAAATGTTACGGTAAAAATATAGTAAGGTATATTTTTTCTTAATACTTTTTTATTTTATGAACATTAACATTATATAAAACAGTTACACTTACGGCTTTCTTTTCTTTACGTGAATATTAAAAGGGTGTGGGAGGTATCATTGCAGCTAAAGAATTAAATACTATCTGAGATCATAAAAAAAGAATTATGGTGTTATTCTTAAAGACTTAAATGAACGCCTTGCTTAGAAGTATACCGGGGAAAATATATATAACTATATAACTGGAACGAATTGCTTCACATTGGACAATGACGGTGGTAATTAGGTGTGTATAAAAAATCCTTGGACTATTATCAAAATGTATAAAATTCCTGAAATCAAGAAAGAATGACAACTGGAAATAGGTCACAAAACTTCATGATGAATAGCATTAATGCAATATTTATAAAAAAACGAGGAAATTCTTCGCGAACAAACTGTAATAAACTGGTATTTAACAAACATTGGGCATGAAAGGAAGTAATACTTCGTGAAATATTCCAATGAAATATGTATTAAATCTTCGGCCAGCGAGATTAAGCTGGAAAATCGGATATTACAGAAGCTGGTAATCCAGTGTCAGCGAACAATAAAATTTAATTTAGTTCATTTTAATAATCAAGCGGTTATGTTGATTGACTATGGAGCTCATAGGTTAAGTTGATCGCAATTGATGATAAAATTTTAGAAACTTCGGGCGTGGACGTTGCATGGGTAACCCCATCCTTACTTTGGATGGTTCATGAAGAAATCTTTCCGGTTATCATCGACAGATTCTAGTCGTTAGGCTTGTCGGAGATCCGAGATCGGTTTGAAAACGTTTGTTAAACTTAAAGGGGTATTCGTTTCCCCACAACACCATGTTGGGGCGCCATGGTGGAATATATCCAGTTATTTCTTTAGTTGCAGGGTATTAGTATCGAAGGTTTAGTATAAACCACCTCAATTTTAATGTATTTTATTCACTAAAGAAACTTTGTCTGAGGAGCTGTAACTAAAGTAAGCCTAAGGTTTATGTTGTAAAATTATAAATATGTAAGTTATTCATGGAACTACTACGTGACAACATCTCATGTCGAGTCAAGGAAAATTGTCAATATTACTTGTTATGATAGTAGTTATTTTGTCATCCTCAGACCAATTCTAAAAATAACCCAATCCTAATTTGAAGTTCATTATAAATAAGTTAGAGATGAACGTAATTGACCTGGAAACTTTTTTCACTAAAATAGCCTCTGGCTGGATATGGGACAGATGTTTTTTGCTGTCGATCCATACAGTCTCTAACATTTTGCAATCAGAAACTACATACATTCATACTTGTAAAAATTCACACATAAATAATAACATATATTAGTATTTGTAACATGAACATTGTTGAAATAAGAATCCTGATCTATGCAATTATATTAATTTGTGTTAAATAAGATTTGTTTTTGCTAATTTTCGGATATTTTTTTAAATTTTTATTATTCATGATGAAGTTTTGGTATATGGTAAAAACATACAATTGCATATACAAATACGTAATTTTCATTGTTAATCTTATTTATTCCTTATTAGCTATTGACTATTATTTTGAAATTTTAAGCTAGTTCAGGTATATAAAGCGTAGCTTTTTCTGTAGAAAAAGGTTTATTGTAGGTGAGCGGGGCAAAGAATTTAATCTACAATGAAAGAAGTCAGAGGTTCTTTGTGCGTGTCACCTACCGCCCGACCTCGGAACGTAGTGTGATCTTTGACGTTCAGTCACGAAATGATTTGCTGATTGATACGGCATTACAGCGATCATAGAAGCAAATTTAAATTTTATCTGTTTTCAAAATATTGATTTGACGTCCAAAGCTTTTATTGTTTTATTTTTAATTATCATCAGGAATAGAAACAGGTCTCTGAAATCGTTCCTTATAGTCATGATTGCTTTCATTGACATAATTCATTGAATGCTATCCTATATTTTATTTTAACCGAAAAATAGTGTAGGGACCAATTTATTTCAATTATCTATCATTTTTAGTGCCATTAGTGACGGGCGTGGTGCGGAGAATGCTATCATTCTGAAATATGGGGTCATTGTTGGCCACATTAAGATCGGTATTTTTATATAACTTTCTTATTTATACATAATCATTAATAAAAAGTGTTGCAACATAATATATTCACTTTTGAACTCGAATGTCTACCCACAAATGGCGAGAGCTGAAGCATAATCCAACGTCAAGCGCCAATGTGATGGAAAAAGGAATAAAGACTAGTTTTTTTTTTGTCTCCAAGTGTAATTTTTTTATTTTATGTAAAATTAACTTTTGTTCATGGCTTGCACAACGTACACATTGCGGGTTCTCTTAAAAAATCTTAACATTTTAGGCGTGAAATTCTTTTCTTAATACCCACTCAGTCTATATAAATATTTCTAATATTTTAATATTTATATTCCTAAACAAAAAAGTGTATTTTTTTTAGTTACGTTTCTGTGAACATAAATAAAAAAGTTACAACTTCGACTGCAATTCCACTTAACTTGTTAACTTAATTATCATTTCAGATACCAAGTCATAGTTCGTTTAAAAACATTACATTTTGATACACGCACGCGCTTGGAATATTACAAAAACTTTGAAACCCTCAAAATGTTGCGTATTATCTATTAATTACATTTTTAAAATTATGTAGAGCTTGTGATTTTGATTACTCGGGCTTCAATAAGTAATCAGAACCTGTTCTTAAATTTAGTAGTTACACAGGGACAAAAGATAAAGGATAGTCAAGAGATACTATTGTATATCAACACAGGTCCATCAGGATAACCCTTCTATTTTTAACTCGAGAGAAATCATTTGTAAATAAATTGAAATAAAAATATCACATCCAATTCCTTCCCTTCGCGATCTCGGCTTCGTTTCCGTACAATTCAATATCATCCCTTTGTTGCCGGTTTTCACTTTAATAAATGCGTCGGATCCCCAATTTTCCTCGAATAATATTGTCACCTCAGCCGCTCACGACTAAACCACCTCAGGGTATTTAGGTTTATTGTCGCTTCAAATAGAATCGTTTTTTCAATATCCTTTTCCGCAAAACGGCATGTCAGCTACAAGATTATAATGTCAGGTGAAATCATGAATAGAGAAAATTCTTTTAGAAATCTCTTAACAGCATGGTGAATATTTCGATAGAACTCGCTTTGAGTGAATTCGTACTTGTACAAAACGGGTGAATGTTTATGTACGTAACATTTAGTTCTTTTATCGTTCCCGAACGGTTTATACAGAATGAGAAAAAGTTTTATTGAGGTTTTGTCGTATTTTATTAATATTGAAGCTTCAAGTGACCACCAAGCAGGTCAGATTTGGAATTCGACGAAATCACTATTCACCTGCTGATAAACAATCCTGTCCATGGACACCTGTGATGAATGTAACTTTCCAATGCAAATGTTACGGATCACAAGTA
Organism: Phocides pigmalion okeechobee; assembly: GCA_018251015.1. NCBI lineage: Eukaryota > Metazoa > Arthropoda > Insecta > Lepidoptera > Hesperiidae > Phocides > Phocides pigmalion. The sequence goes on from DWON01010976.1 coordinate 3,679, forward strand.
ACAACATGCGCTTAAGAAATGACTTGGTACGCGTCTTGTACTTTTTTCCTTCTATGACATCCAAACCAGAATCTAGCAATGACTTTCACAAAAGTATGATAAAAATATATCAATTATTATGTAACGGGTACTCATGATTAACGATTTTTAATTGAATTAAAAAATAAATATCATTGATAAAGAATCCATTACATATTAAAATGTATTAAATCCGTGATGATTGTATAAAGTAAGATTTACGTGGTCAAGAACTATAAACTTTCCATTAAAAAATAGGGATAAAGTATTAAACGATATTTTGTTATTTACCTACCTTTGTTCTTATTCACGACGTAATTTTATTTAATGTTGCAACTTCACAAAACATCCATAGCTATAAATATAGGTTCTATACAATCCCCTCAAGCAGTTAACAGAAAGTTTGCATAGTAAAGGAAACAATGAGCCCTAAGAAACTTAATTAAAAACAATGGAGTCTCAACGGAGCGATTGGTACGATGAAATAATATTTTCTAACGGCGTGTTGTTCGTTTTAATTTCTTATTTGTACCTTGTTCGTTTGGTTAGTAGGTTTTAAAATCTTTACAATTTTACCAGAGAAACGCAACTGGTTCGAAATATCGGAAATCAAAAATCCCCGTACGAAGTAAAATGTACTAATTCCGGGAATATATTATTTTAAAATCATCACTATAATAAAAGCCTAACCTAACAATCTAAAGGAGACTGTGCCCATGCGGCATCATGCCAAGAACGCTAGCCACATTCTCGTGTTGAATAGCGATCGCAATTATCTGTGAATTCTCTTGATACCGACGGCGTCGATCAACGTGGACCTAATTGTTTAAAAACTTTTTGGTACATAAACCCCACGGACCAAAGCCAAGCTATTATTATGTTACTATATTTTTCGGACAAAAAATATGTAACAAGACTAGGTGTGACAGTATAAAGCCATGAATTAATATGTATATCACCTGCAGATGTAATTAGTTATGTAATTAATAATAATAGATATTTAATTTACATTATAAACGTTGGCTTCAGATATTTTTGTCGGATTACATTCAAGAAGCAATTAGAGAAACCGAAATTCCTTTCTCGGTTCCTGCGCGAATGAACTACGTTTTACGACGATCATTAAAATTCGCCGAACGCTGTGAAATCTTCAATTCGCCTGTGATTGTTCTACTTCGTTCGATGGCTCCAAATACTGCTCAATTTATTGTTGGGAGTAGGTACAGTTCTGCTGCTTTTATTCCTAGATTTATATTTCAAGATGATGAAACTCCAATCTACGATGGTTCCGTATATGTGCTACTATGATGTGGTTTCTTTGGTGTGTTAAGGCTGGTTCAGGTTTCTTAATCGGAGAAAAGTAATAAACGAGCACGCATTCTACTTGATGTTAAGTAGTCTGTAGTATGTATATCGGCCTATAAACTCAGACACAACTGGAGTCCTAGCTGAGGTCACGTAGATTCGTTGTTACTCCTGACGACCAGTATGATTGTTTTGTTTCTAAGTGTAGGAGCCAGGCAGGTCTCCAATCAAAACTCAAGAGTTTTTTACGGCGACCGTGTTGACCCATACTCCTAGACAACCATCTTTGTTTAAAATAAAACTTTGGCAATTGGAGATCTATCTCCAGGCGAGTTGTTGTGCCTGGGGAGCGGCCGTGCTCCGATAGTCTCGTTTTCGGAGTTTGTATATATGCATGATATTTAGAAAACTTCGATAGCGTGATTCAGGATCGCATTGCGCCATCTCTTCACAAGTAGCGGAAAGTCGCCACAAAAACGATTACGGGTGGTCCACGACAATGAATTTAGGGTTGGATACAGTCGTCAATGAGCGGAAGCGACCACATAACACCAGGATGCCTGATTGTTGTTCTTTGCTACCATAACGAAAGGAATATTAAAATTAAGGTTACAGATTAATTATTTAGATAAAGCGTCTGTTTCAGTAAATCTGTAATATAATCCTTAAATACCACAATATCAGCTTAATTATATGTCTACTTGTTACTTCTATTGACTTAGTAATATATCTTATGAAAAATTGGTAGATGACATTATTATTATTTTTTATTATGAAAGAGTAAGAAACGGGCATACTACCACCTGATGTTAAGTGGTCACTGCAGCCCATGGACAACCACGTTCAATCTCAAATAGAACTGAAGTTCTATTTAAGAATGGACGCAGATGCGTTTCTACTCTTGAGGACTAAAATGGTCGTCTTCAATAATGTGTATCCGGCAACCACACCTCCCCAACCGAAATACAATACATAAAGAACATGTTGTTTTATGGCAGGTTATGGGGGTGGCGGTAGTACCGCCCCGGGCGAGCTCTAACGGCTCTACCACCTATACGGACACGACAGTTTTGTACAAGCCGCTAGCGCATTACGCACAGCAGGTGTGTGCACCAGAGAAAAGTTTAAGACAAAAGAAAATATAATTTTCAATAGATGTCGATTAAAAGATTAAATGCTGGTATTCATTATTGTGAAGATAAGTGGAGTAAAGATGAGATGCTTTAAATAACTTGTCAAATATCGTTACTCCTAAATCCGAATGAATAATTATGTTTACTGGTTACTAACTTAATCTTAAAAATACCCTAAAAATATTTTAAACTACGTGTTGTGACCTTCCCTTTTCTATTTTCTTTTTTATGTCGAATTTTGATACGTATTTTTGAATCAGAATATCGGATACTTTTCTATTTCACAGACTATACTTCCAGGCATTACTAAGTGACAATTATACAGGCTGATTTTAAAACGTAGGTAGCGTGCGCGCGCGCTGACGCGGCAAATTTGATTGTGCGGTTTGGCTTTACGAGCGCGTTTAGTTATGACTATACAGCGTGTTTATTTATTTCTTGCTTAATCGATTTAGTACCTTTTATATTTTTTTAATTATATTTTTATATTTTGCGGGACTGTGTGGGCTATTGTAACTTGTCAGCTAGTCAGCTTCTTATTCATTGTGAGATACCAAAATAAAACGCAATATGCACTCAACGGATTTAATTACTAACTATTTATTTACAACTAAGTATTTAATTACAAGTGACAAATGTAACTAATGTATATCGAAAAACGGTAACTTTTAAATGGTAACACGTAATGCATTTTCAACGTTTTACTAAAAAATAATAGACCAACCGTTTGACGGTGTTTAACTGCCATCTGTCAGTGCCCGTTTTCGCGCAAAACCAAATGCCTAAAAATTTGCACAATTTTACTTTGCCATTACTTACTTGCTTACCCTTAACATACAGTAATATGCAAGACAACATGCGACACAATAGCTGTATTTCCACTTTGGTACACTCTGTATAAGCCGCAGTGGCGGGCTATGATTCGAGGGCAAAGAAGCGTGAAATTGGTTTATTCGCTCGATCCGATGAATAATTAATATTGTAACGTGCGTCTAGCCGTACGCGGGTCTAGATTAAACCGGATCGCATCTGCATTTATAAACCACGTGGGAAACGTGACAGACGTCAATCCCTTAAAACATCGGCTTTGGAAGTTTTTAATGGTAGGTTGAATGCGTTTACTAAAAGATAAGTATTTTCACATCAAAAGCTGAATATATTTTCTCTAATAATACCAAATATTATTAGAGAAAATATAAGTTACAATTTTGATTTGTTGGAATAACTCACTTATGCTGGAATAAAATAACAAATCTCAAACATTGCTGTGATTCGAATACGTTTTGATACGATTTGAATATATTTTGAATTTAGGCATGCTTTACGTATAGGAACAAACTTTGAATCAAAATGTATACCTATTCTTGCGCCTGCCACTGTAAGTAAATGAGAAAAGTTATATGTGTAATATAGGATATAGGATTAATGAACAACCATTTACTACTTGTTTTTTATTGTGAAAGAGTAAGAAACGGGCATGCAAGCCACCTGGTGTTAAGTGGTAACTGCAGCCCATGGACAACCACGTCCAATCTCAAATAGAACAGAAGTTCTATTAAAGGATGGACGCGGATGAGTTCCTACTCTTGAGGACTACGATGGTCGCCTCCAATAATGTGTGATAAAAGATTATTCTATTTAAGAAATATTTGTCCTTTGTACAGCTTTAGATAGTGTATTTTAAATACATCATCGATAAAAGGGTTACCTAAAAATAAAATATTTTAAATTATATTATTATTACGTTTTTATGAATGTCACTAGGGTCTACGAGTTATTTTATGAAAATGCAAAAAATGTGATAACCATACTCTGTAATAGTAGCAGTAGCTACTACTAAGCCCTCAACGAGTTATTTACATAAAATTAATAGAAATATTGTGATTTTTGCATCACAAGTTCCGCTTATAATCAATTTATTTTTTCCACCCGGGCTTACAAATGGCCGATCGTACAGTGTAATGACGTAATTTCTCACCTGGCGCGTATCATGAGTTAATCTCCGATAGGGATTAATGTGACGCTATCGTAACTAAATAATCCCCTGGCCCCGGTAATGGCGCTTTGTATCGATGGATTTTATATTGTATTAATAATACCTAATATGAGTTGAAACTTTACCAATATTATCCATGTCTACGAGTGTTAAGTTTTAAAATTAAACCGGCTCTGTTTTCTTTTATATTTGATACGTATTTTTGATAATAGATTTAGTATAAAACAACTGCAAATAGTTAAACCTTAACATTTCTGTGGTTTAAAGTGTTATATATATCGATTATACGAGATTAAATATATATTATATCACCTTAAGCAATCTATACCGAATGTTATCGACATATAAAATTTGTAAATTACTACTTTATGAATATACATTATATCACTTGCGGTCACCCATCGAATATCCACTGCTTTTCTGCCGGTTAACATCATCGATAATTTACCTTATATAAATTTCGGTGTTACGCGCGCTTATACCGGGATTTGACAGCAATGAAATTTCTAAAAACATACCCATCTAACGAATTCATCAAGGGGATAACCGCTTTGGGTATGGAAATGCCGGTTCTGTTATTTTTCCACCTCACAAGATTTATTTAATTACTCCCTGTATCCATGGGGACGCGGAATCCGCTCAAATTATGCGAAGCTATTCGTATTTACTTGTCAATAACTTGAAAAGTATGTGTTTTAAATGTAGGTTTTTGAATTTTTTTTGTAGGGATTTCAAAATCTTTACTATAACTTCGTTTATTTTTTAAACAAAAAATTAAAGGGTTATCCACATGAAATTGAATTGAGGTAGCTAAAGTCTAATTGGCCTAGATCAAGCGTAGAAGTAAAATTTGGGGTCTCTTACGCTTGCTGGTTCCACTCTTGCAAAGTGGTTGAACAAGTTCGAGTGGAGAGATATAACGTCCATCTTATCCATTGATACGCTGATTGTGTGTTTTGATTTGCTAGGTGACATATACGAAAAACATAAATTTCACCTGTGGTCGATCATATGTGTTTTGTTCATTTCTTCGGTGAAATATTTTCTCTTTGGTCAAACAGTATAGATTATTTAATTTTGAAAATTTAATTTAGTACCATTACTGGAATAGGACCTTCTAACAGACATACATATAGGATATCGTAGGATTAGTAAGAGATTACCTTTGACCCTTCGGGTAACGATCCTTTGGACGTTTTAAAGTACAGAGTTCTTATAAAAGTTCTTGGGTCAATTTTAAACGTAGGGGTTAGGAAAGTTATCTAATTGGGCCATATATTTATGCCATGCCACTGCGGAGGCACGACTTCTTGAATAAGAAGGTTTGGGCTACTGTGCCTACTTGTTCATATGAGTCAACAATCATGATGTAATCTTTACAGGCACCACCTCCATAACAATAAATATAAAGAGTAAAATCATTAGCAGAACACCCGCTCAATACGTTGTACTATAATAGGGTCTCGCTCTATTCTGTATACTAAATTAACGTGTACTCAAAATATACGCATACAAGCCGGTGACGACTTTCTTTCTTTCTGTCGTAACTATCACTAGGCACACTACTATCACCACGTTGCCCAAGTACTGATTGGTAGTCGTGGCGTGTATAAAATACACAAGCATTTAGGTGCTACAAATTCATTTTTTTATGATCAATATGAACGTTTTAAACGAATTCAAACTCATGCCGCAAGAGACAGCGCGTGGGTGCAATAAATTAGAAACTTCCAATGTATACACTCCTTGTATTTTATTGTCTCGACTGTAAAACAATTAAATTTCCATAAGGGAACAGCTTAACCCCTCATGTAGTTTTACATATTTTGTTGCAAATATGACCATAATATCAAGATTTAGTAATGACAGTCTGTTTGAGAAGTGGTACAAGGGTGATTTGTACTCTATAGTCGAAACATCAACTAACAGAAAACTCTTCAGTATAGATTATTGGATGCAAGTGTCATTGCATCCTATCAACATTCACATGCGACTGCAAAGTGAAGGACTGAAGTATTTTGTGACGCCATACGTGGATGTGATGCTACTCTAAGGTAACCAACCTTTAAGCGATAGAACTGTCATACGATCGATTTTCACGTTCTGCCCTGGTTCTATGTCGTTCTGGCACCTATTGAAAACGAACTGAGACACATGTAAACGCGGCAATTTATCGGTAAGGCATATGTTCAGCAATTTATCTTTAAATATACACGGGTGTATCCCACTATTTCCATGGAAATACATAGTTAATAAAATTGACCATAAAATTACCAAATTGGCGACCCTATAATTGTGATAGTTTTTTGTATAATTGATTT
>DWON01010977.1:0-10451 GCA_018251015.1 Phocides pigmalion okeechobee
GATTTCAATTATCAAATAAAATAAAAAACTTGAGGTTTCAAACTTGTCACGTTATTGAAGCAAAGAAGCGATATAACGAAATTACTCCTTATATATGAACGGAACGCTATGACTTGGGACTCTTCGGAAAAGGTGCGAAGAGAGCTCTCCTTCGAAGTCGGCGATGCATCGTCGACTCTCTTTTTATTGCGAGTGTGAATTACTCCAGACCATCAAGTACAGAAAAAAACAAAAAAGATGGTTTTTCTTCTTATTGTAAGAAGAATCTGTATATCTGTTAAGGATAAAAGGACAATAATATTCAATATGCAATAATCCTTCAAGAAAATTTGGTACTAAAAAAGAGATATGTACATTAGTAACTATCAACAAATGTCCTGGATATCTTTTCTTTGGAAGAAAAATGTCGTTATTTTGTTTATTTTGTACCTACAATAGTTCCATGTTTTTTTACAACTACTAGATTTAATGAAGTTGAATTTTGTACACTGACTGCTGTACATCTGTTAGTGTACGTCGTTATAGGTTATTTATTATCTTGAAACTGAGCAATGACCAAAAATAACTCTAGTTAAGATTATATTGTGTTTTATAGTTCATACCAGGCTTCTAAGCTTTTATTTCGTGGACAAAGATGGAAGTTTCAACTATTGACATTCTTATATTAGTTATAGTTTCTTTGTGCGGAGATATACAGATATAGCATGTATATAAAAAGGTAACACACACAAACCACAGTAATTTAACTTTTGATAATACAAGTTCATAGAATTAGTTAAGATAAAGATTTGCCGCCGTTAATTTCGCTATGGAAAATTGATATAGGCATTCCCAGGAATGCACTTAACGGTCTATTAGACTTATCTCTAAAGCGAGCAATCGGTATTTTCTCTTCAATTACAAGAGTATCTGCGGCCGATATAATTAATGCTTGTTTATAACATTTATCACTTTCACTAAACCGCGATAGCAGCCATTGTTGTTTTAGGAGAAGGTACTTTCTCAGGGCGATTAAGTATTTCCACATTAGGGTTTTGTATGGATAAAAAATGTACTTTTATAACTTTGTCGTGTCCCTTTGTATATCAATTCGTAGCTACAAAGTTTACCTTTGGTGATTACTTGTATATACAAAATTTCGAAAATACATCTACATTAACAAAATTTAAAACTTAAGTGTTTTCTGTAAATCACTATACAATGACGTATGAAGTCACAAACAATTGGGGTGGCACGCCTTACTTCTAACTAATACATGGTAATAAGAAGCAAAGTATAATGGGATAGAGCTTAAAAATAGTTAGGGTTCTATCAATTGCTTTTTATACAAATATAAATTCATTTTATATTTAATTTATTACAAAATAACTTTAAAATAAATTAAATTTTAAATTGTTTTTAATTTAATACATATTTATTTCTAAGGTATGAAATTTTTTATTTTCAGACAAGAGATATTTTCGATTACGGTACTCGTTACTGTGCATGATTCAACTTTTTAATGTTGGTAAAGCCGTTAGAGCTAGCCCGGGGCGACACCACCGCCACCCTCATAACCCGTCGTAAAGCAACATGTTCTTCATGTATTGTGTTTCAGTTGGGGAGGTGTGGTTGCCAGATGCACATTATTGGAGGCGACCATCTTAGTCCTCATGAGTAGGAACGCATCCGCGTCCATCTTTAAATAGAACTTCTGTTCCATTTGAGATCGTACGTGGTTGTCCATGGGCTGCAGTGACCACTTGACATCAGGTGGCCTGCATGTCCGTTTCTTACTCTTTCACAATAAAAAAAACGAATGTGAGGCTATCTGATGTTAAATGGTTTCTGCAGCTTTTACTTTCAACGTTAAATAAGACTAAAATCCTTTAGTATAATCTTTTGTAAAGTTAGGAGCTATTAAAATTGTTATTATTGTGGACACGGCGTAAACAGTTTCACAAAACGAGTTGCATGGCTCGTGGTCACGGCGAAACTGTTTACGCCATGATCACGAGCCATGCAACTGCTTCGAAATATCGAATGCGTAAATTCCGCGACGATATCCGTTTAAAATCGTATATCACAAGTCTGATTACACCAGAACAAAGACAAGCGCAGAGGTCAATAGCACACGTAAAAATAAAACTTGTCTACAGTCACGCTTTGTTTACAACAACCAAAATAGAATTTTCACCGCAAATATATAAGTGTATGCGCCAATTCGTCGATACATTCGCGAATGTTGGTCTTCATCGCTCATTCCGGGATTACATGTAAATATTTTGAAATTATTATAATAGCATCGTATAAAAGATGATGCTTCGACCGAAGGACACCCACCACCGCCCTCAAAATCTGCCGTTAAGCAATCCTTACGTTTCGTTTTGGCTGGTTACTCTTAGAAAATAGGCGAATATCTTAGCTCTCATTAGCAACGACATGTACATGACGTACGATGTCAGCTATAACACTTTGTAGCGCTCATATTTTATATTAGATTATTATATTCGAGTCAGAATTGCGAGAGACTGCACTAAACTGGAGCTCCATTCTCTAGACTGGAGATGCCCCAACAAGTCAGAAAAATATTGTATCTTTTAGCATCAGTGTAGCATCCACGACTACACAGAAATAATGTCCGCCTTCAGTCTTTTAGCGTCGACGTTAACACATCACTTGTGTTCGCCCGTAATCCATACAGATATGTACGTACAACACAGGTGTGTACAACCGCAAGCGCCTTGCGCCAAGTAATACAAAACAGTGGTGGACGCTGCAGGAAAAGTGCTAAAGTTAAATATGGATTTCTACGGTCTGCAGCGACTACTTAACATGAGTTGGCCTACATGCTCGTTTGCTACTCTTCAAACAAACAACACTTGCACTTGCAATGCATTGAAGAAAATACTTTGACATTTGTAAAAGAAGAATTGTCAATAAATAGTTCTTAAGTAACTCATTGTAGACACTCCAATGGCTTCTATCGATCGACTCATAAGTAATTATATAATTTGAACTTACGAACTAATGCTGTTATGTCTTCCATGACTCAGTTTTTTGCAACCATTACGCAATATGTAAGGCTCGATGAGTTTTACTGCAAGTGCATATGTAATGCGTGAGTTTGCTGTTCAAAAACATTTTGATTGTACTGTGACTACTATTGTCTCTTTTTTGTATAAATTGTGTCTTAGTAACGAAGAAAGTTAAAAGACTAGCGAACGAGCATGTAGTCACTTGATGTTAGTAGTCGTTTCAGCCCATGAACATCGACATGCAAAATCAAACTGGATCTTATCTTAAAATCTGTGGACGCGTTTCTGTTCTGAAAGTTTAAACTGACCTCGCTTGTAGGTACTTCTCCGACCGAAACACAAGAGTTGCTTCATTGAGGATTACAAGAACGACAGTAATATACTCCTCGAATAACCAAGAATTTTATAATTATACGCTGTTAGATTATTTTTCATGTAAAAGCGTTAAGATACGAAAAATTGTTTAAAAATCAAAATGGAAACTGATAACTTAACTAGTGAAAGTGACAAGTCAGACTGTATAGCTTTAACCTAGAATATTTTTAAGTGTTTCTGGAGTCAAGTCTTTAATTTATCTCTTAATTTAATTTGATCTTGTTCTGTTGTTTACAGATGCCCCGCTCCCGGGACGAAATGCAAGTAAACGTGGCGGGCCTAAGGAGGAATATTAAAAATCTCGCGCACAACTACTCTGATGCTCAGGTAATAAATCTCTTTCTTTATGACTCAGTAACACCTTCACTCCTATGCTCAGACAATTCGAAATCTTTATAAATTCCTCTATCTTTTGCTTTTATTCCTCTCTGTATTTCCTCATTGATTGTTATTGAGAATAGAAATTAAAGCAAGACCAGAGGTAAATGTCTATTCACGATAATTATCCAATATGGATCGGGCAGCTTCCGGATCATTAAAGCTGAGCAGGTTCAAGGTGTGGTTTTAGTCAAGTCTTATATTTTATTTAGCCTTGCTTAAATCTTAAGAAAGTAGATTTTTTTGTGTTATTGGAAAAGCAAATGAGAGCACATTGCATGGGTCAGTGTTAGGTGGACAAAACCTTGGCCAAAGTAAATATGGCATCTGTAACTAATAAAAAATCTGTAACAAACCCCGTATGGAATTGGGCACTCATGTAAAGTCGATAATACAACACTCATGTAAAATCGACCACGTGCCAAAGACGTGCCTACTCCTAAGAACGTCGAGGAACATGGAATGTCTAGAAATGTCAATCTACTTGCAACACATGCATACCAATGCGCAGTAGCGCTCCATAGCTGCTATAAAGAAGAAATTGTACGGCATCTATTCTGTCGGAGGCGAAAGTTAAGTGATTTCACTTTTGGAAATATCAGGACATCCAATTATAGTCTTCATGGTCTCTTTGATTGTCACAATATGTCTATGGAACAAGTAGAAATAAAACTGATCAGGATTACTGTTTGTTTTTCGCTTCATCTCACAAAACTGCCTATTTTTAACTTTTGCAACTTAAGTAAAAGTCGGTTGATTGATCGTTACCAAAACCAATATCAACATGAAATGTCGTCATCCATTAATTCGGCATGGCTTCGGTAATTTGAATTACATTGGGAATCCAATTTGCTTAAACGTCGAAACAGTCGAGACAGTACAGATCAAATTACTGATTAATTTGTGAGGATTCCATCGTCACGGTCGCCAAGCAACTTACTTCTGGCTTGTCCTTGAGTTTCACTTAGCGATCCAGTTGAGCATTACAGGATCGTGTTGGATCGATTCAGTCTGTTGACGCAAGGAAGCCCTACTTCGAGGCTTAGCTAATTAGCTCGTTTACATTCAAGCTCTTCACACCTGGCATATGTGTTAGCGACAGTAGGTATATTACGAACACTATTCTTGTTACCGTTATATTAATCGTCGCCAAACGTCTTCCTCTAAAGTTCTGTTAAAGTCTGTTCAGTGGTCTCTTAGATTGCCCTATTGCCAAAGATCAAGTGTAGCGTTGGTTCTTCTGATGAAACTGTATTGATTCTGCCACCTCGAAAATGGCAATTCGAAATGCGACCTCTACCTAGAAGATCCGACAAAATACTCAGTGAACTTGTTTTTCTTTTCAATATAAAATTCCCATTCATTCTAACGTCATTATCATTAATAAAATTCATTGTTATTAACATCTCTTTTCTTCCTAATAATTAAATCCAGTAAGCATACTATAACCACATGACACTTTGTACCTCGTTTGTGTAAAGGTCTTGTAATCTTGACATTGGATTTTTTCCTCGTAAGGCTTCCGTTACGATGAGAACGTTCCTTATGTTTCGTCATCTACAAAGGCATAAAATACCACAATAGAATAAGTAATCGCATCCGGACAAAAGGTTTAATGGCTTATGAAATTTATGACTAAATCAAGTACGAACGTCTTTACAATATAAAAGAGGAGATCAACGCAAAGTTGAAACCGCTGAAACTAGAATTCTAAAACTTTATATACATATAGGTCTGTTATATAGTGTAAGTGAGTAATAAGAATTTTGTGAGAAGCGGAAATAAGGATTGAACCTTTTTTTATTTTATTTATTGACAAAAAAAAATAATGTATGAAGAGCAGCAAACGAGCATGCTGTTAAGTAGATGGAGCCCATAGACATCCACATACACGACCGAAATCCTATTTGAGCTCGGACGTAGACATGTTGTTACTCCTAAGGGTTAAAATGGTCGCGTCGCTTCAAAGTGTAGCCGGCAACCGCACCTCGCTTACCGAGACACAAGTAATGCTTTACGGCGGATTATGAGGGCGGACTGTAGTAACCACACATAACTAGGCTTACACGCTCGTTTCCTATTCTTCTAACATAAAAAAATAAAACGAAATTTTATCCTCTGTTAAAGGTTAAAGTGCGCGAAGCAACATCAAACGATCCATGGGGACCGTCGAGCACCCTCATGGCGGAGATCGCCGACCTGACATACAACGTGATGGCGTTCACAGAGATCATGCAGATGATCTGGAAACGGCTGAACGACCATGGCAAGAACTGGCGGCACGTGTACAAGGCGCTCGTGCTCATGGAGTATCTTATAAAGACCGGTAGTGAAAAGGTATGTTTCTTTCACGAGTAGAATTCAAATAATCTAGAAGCGACTGATCGACCGTGGCAGATCGGGCCGTACGTGTAGGCCGTAGGCGCTCGTGCTCAGATTATCTCAAGATCGGTAGCAGGAAGGTATGAAGGTAAAAAAGTATAACAAGCACACATCACGCAGGCAGAAGATGTTAACTAGTTACTGCAGCCCGTGGGTATTCACATATATCCTCAAATATGACTGAAGTCCTATCGGAACTCCTGCGTTGGTACGTTGTGTTGCAGAGACTAGTAGCAAAAGATATGTTTCGTTCGTAGATCATGAGCATGATCTGCAAACCGCTGAAGAATCGTGGCAAAAATTAACAGCAAATGTGGAAGGTGCTCCAAGTACCACACCGAAACCGGTAGAGAGAAAGTTCGTTTCGTTCGTCATTTATGGCACAGTCAATCTAACAAATGGAAGATCTAACATGGAAAGATATGGCAAATAGGGATATTAATATGTATATCATCTAGTGACAATATTGTTATTGAGAACGGAATAAAAACGAAGAGTTAATTTAAATATTCCTCAATTACCCTAAAATTTTGCCATAACAACGTTACCTACTGCATCGGCGAGTAGTTCACCCAGTTTACCGATTTGACTAAATACACAATAGTAGACTGCAAGTCAGTCTACTGGTATTTTTGGGTCATTCCCTTTCAAATAAAAACTAGTAATACAATATTTTACATATTATCACCCGACAACATGGGAAATTTGTACCTGACTTGTGGTCTTTTGGAGTGCTCTCGAGAAACTTCAGTTTCCTTTTTTTTTGAGTTTGTTCATTGATATGTTATTTTATTTCCGTTCCAGGTTGCGATGCAATGTAAAGAAAATATATTTGCAATACACACACTAAAAGATTTCCAGTATATGGAGGAAGGAAAAGATCAAGGTAAGTGATACGGTAACTTACCTTATATTGGCTTGTCTTCTGTCCAAACGCAGTAGGAGCGCACCGCGATTTTTTTAGGAAGAAGTCCTACATAAGCCGGGACCACTCAAGTTTTCACTTTACCTTAATCGTTTGACAGCGACGCTCACGTTTATTTATTTAATGATTTATTGTCTCACCTCTCAAAGAGAAATGTTACACAAGGGTAAAGTCAATGACTGAGGAAATTCTCTGCCAGTCAAACCTGGGTGGATGCAGAAAATTTGCCACAGGTGTTAAAATTTAAGTAAAAACAAAAACGCAACAAATTATTCTTATTAAATTATTTATGTTAGTCAATGTAGCGGGCGGTGGCACTAAACTGAAGATGTTTTAACTAGACTGTTGTATTTGGCAGCAAACATGTGGTCGCCCATAAGCTTGTACAGATTAATATTCACTTAACAGTTGCTTGCAAGCCGCACACGCTTTCGAAAAGTAAAACAGTAGTTGTGTTCCCGCAATTAGTGTGAAAGAAGGGCTTCACGTCAGGATCGCGATGATTCAATGTGGATCCCACGACCTCCAGAATTTAACCGCTACATTTCACCGAGACATGGCGGCGCAACCAATAAAATGTATACAACTCTATAGAGAGGTACTTACCTGGTGTCCGTTTGGTTGCGCAACCAATTTGGCGGCGCGACTAGTTCGGACGTGCCTAGTTCGGTAGCTTACGGACACCACGGTGGCGCGGCTGGTTGCACCGCTATGGGTGGCCCGTGACAGGGTGGCCTAAACAGAACGATTATTAGATGAATTTTCAGTCCTCAAAAAAGTCAGCATAATTGTTTGCTGCTCTTGTAATAACATACTCTTGTCAAAGAGAGCGGTGGTAGAGCAGTTAGAGCTCGCCCGGGGCGGCAACACCGCCACCCTTATAACTCGCCGTTCCATCCATAAATAGAACTTCAGTTATGTTTGAGATTGGGCGTGGTTGTCCATGGGCTGCAGTGACCACTTGACATCAGGTGGCCTGCATGCCCGTTTCTGACTCTTTCGCAATAAAAAAAAGACAAACAGAAGTACACAACATACCTACTAACCGAGTATTATCATTTCAATAGCATAATAAAAAGGAGTACAAGGTGACAGCAAGTGAAAACTGTTGACATACTGTGCATTACCGTGGTGTAGGTGGGTGTCCATATGTGTATGGTAATTACGACACACAATTATAATTATATCCTCACGTCGTTTCTGTTAGTCTCTTTATAATCTTGAAGTTAAACATTTATTCAAACTGAAATGATGGTACATTTTACATACATTAGTATAGAGAGTCATATACCATACATTAGACAGAATACATATAAGTATTAGGGCTATTGTATATTTTATTACTATCCAGTAGTGTTTTAATGGACAATTATTACAGCCGACTGTCTTACATATTGCGCGACCGTAAAGCGTCCGAATTACAATGTTACTTTCCTTTTCCTTACTTTTTGTTACTCGATAGACAATTTATCTCTCACACTCAACTTTTCGTACTATTGAACAATAACTAACATTTTTGTTATAAAGGAAAAGTAATTTGAAAGTTTTTTTTTTCACTATAAGGTAAATTTTTGTCATGGTGGAACTTAAATATCATATCAAACCAAATATTGTACAATACAGAAAGAACATAAAAACAGAAAGCAGAACAAAATAATTGAAATAATTCTGAATACGCTATGACATTTTTCATAACTCTTTTCGATAACTCTGAGCATAGAGCTCTTCAAGGCACGTGCTTCACTTAGCGGCTTTTCAAGCTTAATTAAGTTAGACATTTTTCAGGTCTAAACGTGCGAGAAAAAGCGAAACAACTGGTGAATCTACTGAAGGACGAGGAGAGGTTGAAGAACGAGCGTGCGCGTGCGCTGAAGGCCAAACAACGGTTCGCGCAGAGCGCCAGCGCGTTCGGCAGCGACGGGGCGCTCGACACGCCCTCGAGCCCCACCTTCCCTGCGGTGAGTGATGTACGGAAACCCCTTATTTATTACCTACATTATTTATTTAATAAGAGGCGATAGAGATCAAGAAATACGCTCAGAACTCCAACAGAAGATCGTTTTAACAATTTATACCTTAATTTTTGACCTAAGTAATTTGTTTGGTAAGAGAGGCGATAGAGATGTAGAATGGTTTTAAGACTGAGTGTGGCGCTCGTATATTATATAGAGCCAGCGTTGAGGCGGCACTAAACTAAAGCTGGTTTCCCTCGACTGGAGATGCGCCGACAATTCACAGTTATGTTTTGTTTTTTAACATCCGTGTAGCATCTACCAATACAGAGGTTTTGTCCGCTCGCAATCTTGTAGCGATGTGAACATAGCAATAGTCCGTCGCCCGTAATAATTTGTGTATAAGTCGCATGCGCATTACGACAAGTAATATACAGTTGTGTTTAGTTTATATAAATCACAAATAATCTAAAGTTCAGTGCGTAAAGATACAGTTAGCGTTGTGCCGTGATATGGAACCCAAAAAATAAAAACGAACTAGACTTAAGGTAGATAGATTAATCTACCACTATTACTACTATTGCCTACAGCTGGGCATGGATGTCAGGATAAGGCCAACCAACACTGACTGTATAAATAAAAATAAAAACACATTTTAATAAATTATTATCCATCCATAAGGGAAGTAAACAGATGATACAATTTCTTTCAAGTTTTATAATTATAATAATATTTATTTCGAACTATAGTTTTTTTTTTATAAAATACATAATGTTAGTTTAAATGTTATACCTAATTGTAGTACAAATTATATATTTATTTAATTCAATTTTATCATGAATCACATCGATGTCAAAATGTTCTAGTTTGATTGACGTATCAAGATTATTTTAGTTGTATTAAAATATAAAGTGAACTGAGAACGCCACCTTAAATGATTGCAGCTAAGCAATGATCCCCCAGAATGGGGCGGGCGGGAGGCGGAGCTGGCGCGGCCGCTCACCGCCGGCGAGGAGGAGCTGCAGCTGCAGCTGGCGCTGGCCATGTCGCGCGAGGAGGCCGAGCGCGAGGAGCGGCGCCGGCGCTCCGACGACGTGCGGCTGCAGCTCGCCATCAGCCAGTCGCAGAACGACTTCCAGTGAGCTGCTTTTGTTTAGTCTTTTGCAGTGCGACGGCGGCTGGTGCACGCCATTTCGCGATAGGAAACCAAGATGCAAGAACGTTCCTAGCGCTCTAATTATGTCGGTCTGCAGCTGTTTATCAATCAGTCACAGAACGACTTCCAGTGTGTTACTTTTAGTTATCTTTTGTAGTAGATACGAGGGTGCGTTTTTAAGTCCGCGGAATGGCGGGGTTGGAGAGGGGAGAGTGGGCTCATTAAGGGCTGTACGTGTTAAGTGACTCATAACTAGTATAAATATA
>DWON01010978.1:0-10451 GCA_018251015.1 Phocides pigmalion okeechobee
AACATGTTGCTTTACGGCGTGTTATGAGGGTGGCGGTGGTGCCGCCCCGGGCGAGCTCTAACGGCTCTACCACCTTTCAAGTTGCCCGTATACCCACATTTTGTCTACAAGTAATGTCTGAAGATGAAGATAACCATTCTTATCGACCACCTGACCCGACATGTACATATCTCATACGTATAATTTATAATCCGCTAATAATGTAAACTACTTCGCATACTTGGTACCCATATTTAGTACCTTGAAGACATTCCATAATTTCCAACCTTAGTAGGAAGTATCAAATACATAGCTCAGTTAAGAGTTCATTTCAATTAAATTGGATATGGACCTCTAAGCCCTCCGGTGATTAGATGAAGAAGTGAAGACATAATAGAAAGCGGAAATATAGGAAGATGGTACCTCTACAATTCGTTTGAGTATACTTTTTTACTAATTACATGAAACAAACTTCCTCTTATGATATGAGACTCCTAAAAAGGTACACAAAGAGCTCTCATTCAAAGCTTCCTTCCATCAAGTGGCCTGTCTGATTTCTCTAGTCAACCTGGCAAAATCCTTGACAGGCTCGGCATAGCTTATTAGAAGGAGGGCGAGATACAGTGTTAGAAATCGCTAAAGCCTATAACTTAAGGCAAAGCACGCAGTCACAGACGCGGTTCGGACGCGCATAACGAATGTCCAAACACTGAATAGCTGATGAACAATTTGCATACGCGAGTCGCTATAAATCGGGGTGACTACGATTTATGGCGTACTGGGGTGGGAAAAACGTAAAATATTTTAATAGTTATTTGAAACGATATGCTCGGATGAGTCGATGGCAATTTATTTGGGATTTATTAAATATAAAATGTAATGTAAAAACTAATTAAATCGATGCAATAAATTCAATAAAATACCACTAATTCCAAGGCCAAATGTTACAGTATTGATATTATTAAATTAAAAAGTAATATTAGTACTTCATGCCGACCTTGTTAAACTATAAATAAACAAATAATAACCAGGATTACCCGTCGCCCGTGTCGTGAGTGCCAAGGACACATTTAAAACGAGTACTAAAACAGCCAGTCCCAAATCAGAAATCTAAATTCATCGTTCAGATTTCTGTCGTTAGATATCGAACCTGGAACGTGGGATCACCAGTAATATTACTGAACTCCTCCTAAACAGCTTAACCGATTTTAATGAAATTCTTTGTGTGTCTTCAGGTGGATCTGAGAATGGTTTATTGGGTCCAATTTTCAATTAGACCCAATGGTTGGCAATGGAATCGGATGCAAAGTAGATATTTCTGAACTTGGATCCAGTAGAACCTGGCAAACTTTCTGCAAAAAAGGAAGATATATATTTTTTTCAGAGCGGGAAAACGTTCGCTGTATTTTAATAAAAGTATGGTTACCCTATTCTAGGCCGTGCGTTAGCACCGCCATTTCATTGATTGAAATGTCCCAGTCGAGGTGCAGAGAAACAACATGGCAGCACGCAGTACGTCTGCATCGTCCTCGAAGCTCGTTAGCCTCCAGGCCAACTATGACTCTGGACTACATTTATCCATTGTGACGCGTATCGCCATGAAAAATCTTGATTTACGGTTTGGGTTATATTAAGCTATTCCAAATTTGATTCGAACCCGATATTTTTTAAATATTAACTCGATATGTATTTGTCGTTGTGTATATGTATTTGTTAGCGCGCATCGTCAACCGAAACGCAAGAATTACATAATGACTTAATGACATTAGTTGTAAGTCAAACAATGATTCTTCTACACAGCAATTGCTTGATCGCTAACAAAAATAAATGCGAAATAAATGTCACTATTATTTTACTGAGTAATAAAAACAATCTACACAGGATGAAAATGCCATTTAATACGAAATTATAACGAAATCGCTCCCTTATCCCTGTCGTAATCTTGGGGACATGTTATGGGATTTCTCGAGAGTTTTCCTTAAGTATTTGGGATCTATTTTATTTATAAAGGACTTTGAAAATAAAAGCTATTGGCATCGGCATCAGAAACGTTTGACTTAAAACTTAGTTATACTTATGTATTTTCATGTTTGCAATCTATTCCAAGATAATTGATTGAAAATTGTTACCGTAAATCATAGATTACGTACCTTATTATGAAAATTTATTTTATCTTTTATGTTTAACAAACAAATGTGATATCTTATCGTGATACTGGTGTGATATGATCTACATTATCTGGTCTCCCAATATAACATTGACACAGTAGATCTGTTAAAACAAATTAGATGTTTCTATTTTATATAAAATAGTTTCAAATTTAATAAGTTTTTACTTGATATTGCTTAAGAGTATTGTGATTCGTGACTACCGACAAATAAATAATTTTGTAATGTTGTGATAATGTGCAACTATATTACTAAATAGTATTCTTATATAAGTACCTATCCTCCTAGTTAGAAAAAGTCTTAAAGTTACCCTCCGTTTCTTCCTGTAGGACATGCATTTATCATCAGCAAGACCGCAGGCGCCACTACTAAATTATCGAAACCACAGAAAACGCACAATTTCATAGAAGTATTGAATATCCAGACAAATCTTTCAAGCTAAGCAGACGTTTTCGTAAACAAAATACGTTTACATAATAACAAAAACATCAAATAAAAAGTATCATTTCAGAGGACCGCCATTAGTGTAACGTAAAGTGGTTATCAACATAAGCTTGGCACATTTGATGAAATTTCCGCTCACTCAGAACGAGTCGTTCGTTGACCGGATATTGCGCCGACCGGCTGACCGAATGAAATGGGTCACGACACTTATTCATTCGAAGATGCGCTCTCGATTATGTATGTAACTAGATGTTTGTTTACAAGACATGCACCATATGTATTAGGTCATAGCAATATTATCTGCTGTGTTCTAGTTTGCATGCTACGTTTAAGAATCGTAATGAGTAACGGTTCAGGTTCAATCTCACATCTAAATGATGAACGCAAAATATAACCTCCATTATATGTAATACGCTGCTGTACCAGTATAACAACCAGTATAACAGTACAAGTTTTAATGCTACATAATAATATGTACTGCTTACAAGTAACGGTTTTGGGTTCTATGCCAACGAGGAGAACTTGAGTAGAGACTGTGCTGGGTCTGGGTGTTTGTTTATTTGTCGGTATATGTCTATGGTAGTAATAATGCACCACTTGTTGTAACATTCCAACATCGCACGCGAGAGTCAGAGAAATTGGGAATTAGTTGTTTTAACGGTATAGCATATAATCGTGGGGACACTAAATATGTATTAAGTCTACTAATTTGCTTAACCTATGAACCATATCTTATATCAATATTATTTGACACAACTACACGTTTTTGACAGGGGGAAGAACTATAATTTGACCGGGGAAGTACCATCGCCGCCATTATAATCCACGGTGAAACAACTCTTATGTTTCAGTTAGGGGGATGCCGTTGTCGGCTACACCTAAAAGGAAATCAACCATTTTAGTCCTCAGAAGTAGCAACGAATCTACGTATGAACCCAGATAGGAATTCAGTCTGTACTGCAGCGATTAATTAACAGCAGGTGCCTTGCACGTTCGTTGGATACTCTTCTCACATATCACAACTGTAAAAATATAATTAATTCATTTAAATGGTTTATTCTATAATGAGATATTTACCATAAATGTCAAATGAAGTAGTAAAATATTTCGTTCATCGGTTTTAAACGCCCGTTTGCTTATAGTTGTCTGAGAAGATACATGTAAAAAACTTTTAAAACTCCTTTAAAATATATCAAACATACAAACACACAAACGTATATGATAGTATAGTTTTAGACAGATACTTACAATTCCTGATAAATGTGGAAAATATAAAATGTAAATGTAAAACTAACATGAGACGTAAATGCCCTCGAGCCAGTCAAACGATCTCGTTCGTAGACCGGATATTACATCGACCGGGTGACCGAATGAAATAGGTCACGAGATAACATATTTACTCGAAGACGGCTCTCAATTATAATTACATTCAGAATACAAGAGACAATAATTATTAAGTCGCGTAATTAATACATAAAACAAGTATTTTAAATTGTTAATTGAAGACTTTATATTGTAGGAAATAAGATATTTTTCTACCACTTTTTTCGATAAACCTTAGCCAAAAGCATTTGAAGCAGGAGAACTAATTTTACATTGTAACTTTGAAATTCATTAACTGTATATATCTCTATCTGTAGTATATATCTCGCAATGTATTTTAATAGTAACTTGCAAGGTTATAGAAATATAAAATGTGATCGACTCACGTATAAATCCTATTTATCTATAGTCACTGGAAAGCCAGCAACTATAGTGTCATTTTTACTATATACGACAGTCTTCTTATGAATGAAATGAAATGAATGAATAACACGCGCGCGCTCTCCTTCATTGATATGTTACAGATCGCGAGTCACAAAGTATTGCAGGCGTTGCATGGTAACGCTATTTCCAAAGTGCTTAATAACCTATAATGTCTATTTTTGAGTTAAATCTCCAAATTAAAGAATTTGATTCGATTAGAGCTGTAGGTTCGATACGCTGTGTAAGAATGGTAGACACAGGAGGGTAGATAATCACTACTACACCGTCTCGGACGCACCGAGCTCAGTTGTACATTAGCCTACAGAGAGTACGCGTCTAAGTATCAAGTCAATAAGTAAATAATAGAATATAAGTCAGTCAGTGTCACACTACACGTATATGAGTGTAGAGATACGAGAAGTAACGGAAATACAAAGTTCAATAAAAGACTAAGAAATATTTCGAAGAAGCCAGTATGAGACGTAATTGTGATAACTTTTATATCTTTTCCTCTCGAGTGTACGCAATTTAAAAGGAAAAGCAATGGTGCCCTGTCCTTAAATAAAAAGTACAGGGCAAAGACTTTTGTCTGTCGGTACAGGAGTGGAGTGTCGGTGGTAGACATAAAAAATGTGAACCAATTTCACTCGGCGCCCGCAGACTGTCATGAATATTAACCATTTTGCGCCACCGCCATAGATTATACGAATCAAAGGACAGAGGAGCTATTTGTATTAGGTTTCTGAATGAAGTTTATAATATTAAAGTAAATATTTTGTACGCGTTTTATAGATTATTTGTCTATGGATTATTTTTATTAATTTGTCATATATTTATGAAGAAGTTGTAAAACTCGTATATAACAGATTCAAATGTTTTATTTCGTTATAAAGTATTATATACATGTATTGAATATCAAAGTTACATTATAAAATCAGTTTATTGGATTTAAGCGCCCTATAAGATACGCTTGCCCAGGAGAAAACAGCTGGTGAAAAAGATCTAGACCCCTCTGTCAAATATGAAGTTAAAACATTTCACTACTACTTTTCTAATACTGATTTGGTTCGATCTACGTCTACTATACTCACACATATAACAGCAGTATATTCTGATTTCAAAGTCATTAAGTCGAACAAGAAGCGTGCAAAGCAATCGAGTAGTCATAAATTGGATGGGTGACCTTTAATAGCAAAAATTTATGCGCGCTTCCTAATGTATCTCTTTTTTATTTGTTTTCTGGGAACCTAGATAACCGGCATTTTTAGGGAAACATCAAGATTATGTGAGATTTTAACTCAAGAAAACCCCTTTGATGACTACGCAGCTCATTAGAGAAAAACCCTCAGGAGGAAAGATCTCAAATGGACCGTACTGATGCTTCCTATGCGTGGAAGGAAATAACCCCCAAACCTTACTATACATAATCAGGCACAATAATCCGTAGCCACAACCAGTTGTAGTCTTCTCAGAGTCACAAATTGTGAATTCGGAGTCATTATTCCAGTCGCTCGTGACTTCAAGGTCATAGGATAGGTGAAAACTTATACCTACTTAAGGGTAAAAAACCAAAAACTCAATTTTGAAGATCGTTAAAAAATTATCAGTCTGCAAAACCACATTTTAGTCTATGAAAAAAACACCGTAACATAGTATGTCGGCGTCGATTGCAGCGCTTACGATCCTTCAGGGCCGTATTTCAGCTGAAAGTGCCGCGTTACAGATTACGTCCAATTTTCTTCGCCAGTACATTGAATATAGTACGTGCCATTGACAGAGACTGAGTCGAGCGCCGCGAACCACAAGCCCGCATAAGCAATCTTACAACACAATATCGCGGGGGAAACATTTGTCTTTCTGTTGCAAATATTGTTATGGTTTGTACCGACTTCATGATAACGGCCATTCTGATTCAAACCAAGAATTCTTCTTTTCGAGATTGTTGTTTAAGGATGGTATATCTTTAAGTTTATATACGTAACCTTAACATATCGTACCGTAAATTAATTATATTAACAACCTAACATAACTACATATATATAAGAATTTAAAGTGAGTCCGTGCCCATGCGGCATGATTTCAAGAACGCTGGCTGAATAGCGATCGCAATTCTCTTTATATGATATGAATCAGCTCTCTTATCGTGGCAGTGTTAATCAAAATAATTATGAAAAAAAAATTACACTCAGACCCTAAGAACCATAAGTATCAAATCCAAGCGGAACAAATACGTAATCACTGCTAAGTGGAACATGTTTGCTTCTTCTGCCACCTCCACCGTGACTCCAGCTATCTTCGTATTTTTTATGAAATTGTGTCTCCTGTTATATCAGAAGGCCTTTAGAAATGCAAATTCATTTCAAAGGTGTACCTCTTTATATCTATATTTATTCATTGATGCATTCATATTCAATTTTATGTTATATTTTATGAACGCTTCTTCTATGAAACTGTATCTATTGGCAAACTCATGCAACCCAGCTAATGTTAAGCGATCACTGCTTTAAACAACTGTAATCAATGGAGACTCTGAAACATGAGACAAAGTGATGGTGGTGAGGGGTGCTGTAAAGGTGGGAGAACTATAGTTTCTTACTAGAAAGGTCTAACTATAGTTCGATGGGCTCTCATAATCCGCCGTAAAGCATTACTTTTGTTTCAGTTGGAGAGGTGCGGGTGTCGGCTACACTTTGAAACGAGGGGACCATCTTAGTCCTCAGGAATAGCAACGTGTCTACGTTCGAGCTCCGATAGGATTTTAGTGTTTGTGGTTTTACGTGGATGTCTATGGGCAGCGATTACTTAACATCAGGTGATTTGCATGCTCGTTTGCTACTCTTCTCACATAAAAAGAGATATTATATTTTGACACGTATAATGTCATTTAACTATGATTATTTACTTTACTATAAAATTTAGGCCCATTTTGTTAGCGTAGAAGTAATCACTCATGGCGCTGAACTATTACAATCGATAGAATTTAATTAACTAAAAATCGTTCCAACTGCGGTGGAATAGATTATTCTATAAACATGTAGATCGAGGTGCGTCGCTGCGTACTTTTATTTTCTACGTATTACAATACGCAAATTGAAAACACGACAATACGAATACGCATAAATTGTGAATACGTTTACATAGAAAACCCTGAATCGCTAATTTCGTAACTATGCGGCTATTCTATCTTAATAAAAATCATGAAACTAAATCGATTCGGATATATCGTTTCCTTATTGTAATTATACCCATATTTATACTTATATAAATTAGTTATTAATGACCGTTGTTAAAAAAACTGTTCTTTTTGAGATTGGACGTGATTGTCCATGTGCTGCAGTGACCACTTAACATCAGGTGGCCTGCATGCCCGTTTCTTACTGTTTCACAACAAAAAAACTGAATATTTGCATATGTTGTGAGGCTTAAATAATTTCCTTTCAATTAATAAAATAATACTAATTTAAAATTAAGATGTTCTATGAAAGAAAACTTATCTATTGAGTTTCGTCCTTAGATTAATTGTATGTATTTTTAAGTAACTTCTTAATCAGATGAGGCTAAAATGTATATTAATCAAATATTACCCAAAATAATTAAGACATTTTATTTTATGGAAACATTGCCCATCATTAACGATATAATTTAAAGATGTCAAAATTATTATTCAAAACCAAAAAACGGTTTCTGAGAATTTACGCAGTCCAACCATGTTTTGCACAAAATTAAAAAGAAGAGATCATTCTTTCAGAAAAAACACTACATAGCTAAAATAATGTATAATTCTGAATTGGAATAGACCATTCAGAACGATTCAAGTTAATGCTCGGACTACTTTTAACTGATGTCCTACTTCTCAAGACCACAGATAAATCCCCAAACATGTGAGACTATCAATTTGGTGAGACCATTCGCTGAATCACTCAGGCGAACTAATCACCTAAAAGCTCCTCCCGGTCGTAAACAAACTCGACTACATCTAATAAATTTACACATCGATGTTACAGCATTTAATTTTTAATTCACTCTAACCCGCAAGACGGCCGTCTCGCTCGACGGTCGAAGCGTATCTGATGTTTTCAGGTTGTCGAAGTGACCGCGACGCTTAGTTATGCCACCTACCCTCATTTATCGACGTGCGGGTTTTAAATTGAAGGTTCCGTACATATTAATGTAGTAGCGAGGTATAAGTAATGATATACATACTGATTTTATAGATAACTAAACCTATGTAGATTTGTATAATATATTTTATATGAGTTAGTGTCGATTAATAATGTTAAATTTAATTTATAAGCAAAATATATCTTAAGACGCATTTTAAAGCAAATATAATTCAATTGGGAAGATACCTTCGCGGCCCTCATAAATCTCCGTATACCTTTTCTTTTGCTTGATGTGGAAAAGTGTGATTGCCTGCTACACTTACAAGCGAGGCAAGTATCTAAGTCCTATCATTAATCCTTATTTCGATCTAAGGAACGGATCTCCAAAACCAATTTTTGAGTTCAAATTTCTTATGTTCCCGTACTATAAGTTATAAATTAAACAACCTTTTATACTGTTTTAGAACTGTGGTACTTTTGCAACCACAAATAGGGTGTTGTAGATATAAGCATTTAACCTTGACCGCTTCATTTACATAAAAAGGCAGTATTACTGTTTGTGTGTACCAGGAATGATGCCCAAAGGGGCACTTCTACTCCGCTCGGCACAATCACCGCATTTATGATTTTATGGAGAATCCTATTTACATATCTCCACAAAGTATTGTGCGTATAAATTGGAGACACAACCACATACAATATTATCTACTTATCAGTGCGTAATCACTCAACAAGAATATGGATCTACTTAATCGAGTGGACTATAAAAGCATGTATAGAGGCTAGTGTGGGTGGTAAACGATCGACCAGGTTAAGAATCATCGAGCGAATATGAAAATTGGAAGGGTCAATGATAATGATAAATATCACTGTGTATATAAACAGCAAACTATTCCATAAATCAAAGGTGCACCAAGGATTCTTTTTTTATGTGAGAAGAGTAGCAAACGAGCATGCAAACCAAATAATGTTAAGTAGTCGCAGTCCATAGACATCCACGTACAACCTCAAAAACGACTGAATCGAACGTAGATACATATGTTGCTGCTCCTGAGGAATAAGATGGTCGCCTCGCTTCAAAGTGTAGCCGGAAACCGCACCTTTCCAACCGAAACACAAGTAATGCTTGACGGCGGATTATGAGGGCGGCGGTGGTACCTCCCCGGTCGAATTATAGTTCTACGACCTTGCGATTCGAAAACAGGATGTGTGCTATTGGTGGTGAGAGGCAGAAATTCTAAAATGAAGCTATGTAACTAGTAACATGATTAACGATGGACACCGTCATGGCTCACACATATGGACAGCACACTCACTAGTAGGCAATAGTGTGTATTCGTTACATAGTAAAATGTAGGCTATGAATGCTTTGTTACATATATTACAAATGTACTTTAAACAGATTTATTTATTATTTATTATACCATATACAAAAAAGTGGTGCAAAAGGCGGAATAACGCTAAAAGTATTCTCTACCAGTCAACCTTTGGGCTCAGCAGAAATCATCACACAGATCACTGTCAAGCAAAAGTGCCAATACCGAATATAACAGAAATCAACCCGTATTGCACAAAATCAAAGAACTAGCTTACATCGTAATATTTCACATCCTATGTAAATAGCACGCGGGAACAAATACCTGCCGGCCGATAGAACTGTGTTAACAATATAGGCACATATCAAACTGGCATAACCCGAATATTACGCAATTTGGGCACGTACTGCCCAAAATTCGCCGTTCTCAGATCAACAAGAGATCTGCCTGAAAATCATCGGGCCGAAAAAACATACCGGCATCCTTTTCATAGTGTGTGGTTTAATTGAGAAGAAATAGCATGTTATTCGTTACTTAGATCCTAGCTTAAGCGAGACTATGTCTAAAAATACTAATGTTGTTAAAGTATAGGATAAGTTTGTTTCTTTTTTTGGAATTCGTGTTTCTATAAAGTTGAAATAAAAGTAATGCAAGCACTTTTAAGTCATTTATAACGACTTTACTGTTGTATTACG
>DWON01010979.1:0-10450 GCA_018251015.1 Phocides pigmalion okeechobee
AGCGCGGGAATGCAGCTAGTGTTCTTGGAACCATGCCTCATGGGCACGGACTCCCTTTAGATTGTTTAGGTTAAGTTTTTATTTTGATTAGTTTTAAGATTTTCATCATTGTAAATATATATAATAAACTAATTTTTATATTATACCAGTTTTTCGACTACAAGCCCGCTCATATGTATATACTTTTTTCATGGTAGAAGAGTAGTAAATGATCGTGCAGGTCATCAGATATGACATGGTCTCTGCAGCCCTTGAACATCTACGTTCGATCTCGAGACTAAAGTCCATCCTGAAATCATTAATAGATACTTTGCTATTCCTTAGAGCTAAGATGGACACCTCACTTGAAGGTGTAGCTCATAACCGGACGAAGCTAACTCACCAAGCGGAATACAAGAACTGCTTTACGGCGAATTATGAGGGTTACGATGATACCTCTTCGGAAGAATATCTACTACCTTGCTAATATTTGTAATTGGTGCAATCCTTTTTATATCTATTTGCTGGATACGAATCCTTTTCCACAACTACGAGAGACTCACAATCTATTCAAATAAGTATTGATAGGGACATGAATAAGTGACCAATCCATGTGTCCAATTTATTCATACTGCAAATGAAAAAATTGGACACATTTGAAAATTTAACGACTGTCATCGTCATAAAAACTCGGAATTATTGTTAAAAAATCATGCATTTGCAATTTAGCCACCATCGCTCAACCATCTAATAACACGATAGCGCGCCTGACTTTGCTTTTTTTATCGAAATTTTACATTTTACTCCAAACCGTTTACTATGAAGGCTTGGTATAATTTTGAAATACACACATTAAATTTATTTATTAACAAAATACTTAAATAAGTCCTTCCCCTAGATTACGTCGTTAATAATTAACTTCGGTTTACTGGTATAGTCTTAAAACCCCTCTTAAAGAAACACTTAAGAAAATACATGTCATTAAAATGATTTTAATAGATTGACTTAACTAAGAGATCGCATGATATAAGAATCAAAAGATACCATTGTTGCAAGAAACAACAGCTATTTAATTATTTGAATTAGTTATATTACGTACGAGCTGCTGCCTGCGACTTCTTTCACGTGGGCTTAAATTTTCGAGTAGTTCCAAATTTTCTAATATCAAAATTCTCATGTACTTGATTTTTTTTAATTGACATTACATTTTTTATTTACAGACCGGTTGAAATAAAACGAACACTAAAAGTTAAGTGCAGCTTACTACAATATATTAGTGAAAACAGCACTGAAATCTTGAATTTCGAACTTATTCTTACAACTGATTTCTGAAAAGTGCTAGGACGCTTGAGAGGGTTAGAATACTTGAAATAATATTTATGAAATTTAACGAGAAATGTTCAAGTAATTCACTAATATCTTTTATGTATAAGCTGAATGCAACAACTTAAAAGTAAAGGAAATGGACATCGAATTTGTAAAGATGGACAGAGTGCTCTTTTATTTAAGTTCAGCAAAACTCCCTAAAAGGGTATCTTACGAATCTTTAATTCTTAAACAGAATCAAGAAGGTCTAATAAGTAGAGAGATCGTCCCACGAAAGGGGATTAGCCCTTATCACAGCACGTAAAGCGGTGATACTTATATGAGTGCCCCTTTTATTGCATTATACGGAGAAGGGTTACCCTTAGCTCGGTCTTGAGACGGAAGAATTTATAAATAAGTTAAGACGAGGGCCCGTATTCTTAGTCGTCTGTTTTATCATATTTAAATTATTATAGTCAGATGTGGAACGTGTACCTAATTGCTGTACTTTGTTAAGATAATGTACCTTTGGCGCGACTCCACTTTTGTTTTCTTGTTTTCGTGCGATATAAATTCACGAGAGGACGCGCGGTGCCGCCCAACTTTCTCGTTCTGTTTTTGTTCGGACGCTCCTTTAGAGGAAATAAAATTTGTTATGCAGCCATTTGGAGGCCTTAGGTGCTTTAAATTATGCGTTAAGATTTGCTTGAGACGTAACCAAAGTGCTGTTTTGGAATATTATATTTCCGGTACATATTTTGAGAATTTTACGTTATTCCTTTATCTAATAACGAACAACTAAACTACTTAATATCGATTATAAGAAAAAACTGTATAAACATAATATTGGGAGAGTCCGTGTCCATAAGACATGGTGCCAAGGATTCTGGCCGTATTCCTGCGCTAAATAACGAGATCTTAATTCTTTGACGAAGATATCAACCAACCTTTTTGATACTATGACTTTATGAATTATTATTGTAAAACTTGCTTTATGTTTTAAGAAATTACTAATATATTCAAAAGTTCTACTACAAGCATTTCTAGTAGCATTTTTATGATGTCATTAGCTCAGTTCTATTCAATTCAAAATAAACTATTTGAAGCATAGTTATCCGAATATACTTATTATTTTATACGATTGCGTCTCACAATCATACCTTTTAGAGTTACTCCCGACTCTTACCTACACCAATAAGTAGAGCTATAAATCAAAACATTTTAATTCGGGCGTAATATATTCCGTACAAATACACAGATCAGCCGAGAAAACAATGTGTAATTCATAATAGAATAATATTTTCCACCATAAATCACGTTTAAGTGTTGTTTCATTTCCTAAGGAACCCTCGCATGCAGCACACGCATCGAACGAATAAGTAATTGAAATTTGAAACGAACTTTGGATTTTACGTAATGTTTTCACCCCACTCCTTGTGAAATTATTATGAATATCCGTTCCTTTACGGGATAGGCACGTCTTGAACTAAATGATTTATCTTTCCTTGAACACAAATCTGAATGTTTTCCTTTCAATTTGTGCTTGGATTTTTATTATAACTGTACTCGTAGATATTGGTTGAAATCAATGTTTATTTATGATCAAGGATCCGGTATAAAAATATAAGCTCGTCTATTATTTTGATAAGAAATACATAGCAAGTAATTTCATAGAATTAAACCGTTAACGGATGATATCTTTTATATAATTAAGATACTCGTAGCGAACGAGTATACTGTCCATCTGATGGTAGGTACCATAGAGAATACAGTATATAGTAGTAGTAGTAGGTACAGTCAACCATAGACACCACAACCGTAGATATCTATAACCCATCCGTCTATATAGAACTAAAACCGTCACAGATCAAAAATATTGTAACTAAATGTAGGACATAGATGTATTAAGCATGAAGCCGGTCACAGATATAACGGAAAATAGTATAACTAAATATAAGAATCATAAATTAATCATATATATCTACGTAACTTTACACAAATAGAAATGAGAGTTCGTAGTAATATTTCTGAAAAGTAATAAGAAAGTATGGTAGAATTCATAATTTACTTAGAAACGTAATGGAATTGGAGCAAAATGGTTTATGTATTGGGATGTCTTCCAACTCCCAAGTGGAGCAAAATAATCAAGCGCTTTATGTAAGGTATGCCTATCCTTAAGTTATATATATATTAATATAAATATATATTATGTTTTAAGCCCATGGCTTGTGTACGTTTTTTTATGTCAGAAGAGTATCAAACGAGCATGCAGACTACCTGATGGTAACTAATCGCTGCTCATAGACATCTATGTACAACCAAAAACACAACCAAAAACTTATCTGAGCTCGGACATATATGCGTTGCTACTCTTGAGGAATAAGGTGGTCGCCTCGCATCAAAGTGTCGCTGGCAACCTTACCTCTCCAACCGAAATACAAGTAATGCTGTACGTCGGATTTTGAGGACGGCAGTGGTACCTCCCCGGTCGTACTATAATTGTCTCACCTTTAGAAACATCATACATTATCATTGACAACGTTAAACAAGGGCATCGTCGGCAATGGGATGGGTGACCACTATAAATAAAATTTATTTATACGTTTATGCGCATCAATGAATATCTTAAGCGATTCGTTTCGAATTTATGCGATAGGTAGAGAATTTATAAATTAACTTAAGTTTATTCAGTTTGGACAAGATCTTTTAAATTAAGTTCAAGAATAAAATCTTAAGATCGTCGAAAAATAACCATTAAAATACTCTTTTTTAACTATTATATAAGTTCTTAACATCAACATGACAAACATTTGTGTTCATTTTATTGTAACATGCGTTTTTCTTATGGTAAGTATTTCACCCTACAACCTCAGCTACAATAGCCCACGGCATAACATGACATATAGACAATCCCACGTAATACTCAACTGAGTATTGTTTGGTATCTTGTTACTGATGTCGTCAATATTGTTAGTTTTATTTGACATCTAGTATCAGTTTGGTAGATCACACTTGAAAGTTATAGGTAATATGACTGATATGTATTTTTTTTGTTATTACAAAATATACAGCTCATATGGTACATCTATGAATATTTGGTATATATTAGTTACACATTAAGCTAATAACGGATTATTATTAATCTTATTCGTCACCAATACATTATTGTCTCACAGTTGAGCACCGCTCTCCTCTCGGAATGAATAGGGTAAGACCTCTTTCACAGTAAAAACACGCGATAATTAGTTCTAAAAATTTCATGTGCAATTAAAGGAATTGAAATAAAAAAATAATCGTTTTAAATATAACAATAGCATTTGAAGCGTTACGCTTTAAAATCTGCAGTGAAAAGCTAAAACGACAGAATCTTAACGACAAAACAAGCGTTGTAGACGGCCGTAACGCCAAATCATGGCGCTTAGAACATCCTTAATTTGACTATTACTACCCGGTGCAAGATGTTCGCAACACCAATAAACAATGGACGAACGGAGCGCGAACGTAGAAAGTTTGAGCGCGCGGTGAGTGCAGAGAACCCATAATTAGGGTTGGAAATTTCGGCACATTGCGGCCCAAACCGCACCCGGCTTCTTGGCTTATTATTAATTCCGTAAGACGTGCCCCCGATGTCCAAGACGTGCTGAGATTCGAGACAAAAGTCACAAGGGCGGAAGGGACGCCCCCCTACACCCCGTACGTGTGGCGCGTTGACAAGCAATATGCAGACTGGAGTGTGGGATTTACAGGTGGTTTTAATAACGACTGCTACTAATGTCGCGAGATGAATACTTAATGGATGGATCATCGTCGGATTTAGATGCTGAAGTGAAGACGGTTGACTTTAGGAATTACGCTTATCGTGTTGTTTATTTTTGATGCGCATTACATACGTAAGCATTATGAATAGCGTTGATGCAGGTGAAGGAACAAATTGCAACCATTAATCCTAAACAGGTTGTTTTTTATTTAAAAGTTAATAAGTTTATTTTAATTTAATAATTATTAGTACTAGTATTTGAATCAAACATATTTAATCATAATTAAAAGCTTAAATGTAATTTTATTTTTAATTAAATTTATTCAATTTCTTAGTATGGGGCTGCAGGAAACATAATTCAGTGTCAATATTACTTTTAATTATAGTAATAGATATTATATACCATGCGACATATATTACGAATATAAAAATCAAAGATGTTTGTATTTAGAATTTAGATTTATATCTTAGAGAGTTTTTTGTTTACCGTAGTACATGAATAACAGTATTATATAACTATACTGATGTTGGCACTATCGTTAACCAGCGGTAGCACCAACATTTTTGCTTCACAGCAGCTCTCAACTACAGATGTATTCTATTGGAACAGATTTACTATAGCGAAGCGTTCCACCTTAGTTATCAGGAATCGAACTTTAGGAATAATTCCTATTCTACATAGATTTAGTTACAAATGTTCTTGGACGGCAGTGATCAATCAGGTAAGCTGCTTTGACGTTTGCTACTGTTATTACACAAAACTTTGCAAGACGCTTTTTAAATATTTGGATATTCCGTAATGTGCTTCATTAAAAGCCTATTATTGTCCTACAATTGAGGTCAGGTTACATTTCAGAAGGGTTAGGGAAATCCACCTCCACTGGGTAAAGCAGACTGATAAATTTCTCCCACCTTAAAGAACTTTTCGTAGGTTTTTTCTCAGCCAGCAAATTTCCTCACTTTGTATACCTCCACCGTTAAGGCAAATGATAATTAATATCTTATATGGTGTATTTTTAAAAATCTGAAGTGTGTGACTGAGTGAAATAATTTTCTTACATCAAATATTTTAATTAAAGAGCTGTTAGATGAGAATTCGGTTGGACAATTCGCATTTGTTCTGCACTAGAATTTGCAGCCATTTGCTCGCCGTTGTGAACAAAGAACATCCCATATCTCTTTCCAGTGAATTTAGTTACAAAGTGCAAATGCCTTTAAGATGGCTTTCTTGGCAGGGGTTCTCAAAAACTCGTTAGGAGGTTCGCATTCTGCGGTGGAGGGTCACGTCCAGCTATGGTCCGCTTGGAAACAGAATGTTATATAGAAATTTGTTACGATGTCCTGTTAGGGGCTAACAATTTAGGTTTTAGAAAATACTACTCGTTTGGATGACAAGTTTTGAATTATCCTCCCTCAGAATTATAAAATTCTAGGGAAGTTAAAGTCCAGATTAAGAAAATATTTTTTATTACAGATTTTGTGTACTAATTATTGGATAAACATAAAATCACTTCAACGTGGCATAACGTGGCTCATTATAAAGAAACACAGGGCACGGGGAATCGTCGTTTGTGGCTGTAAATGTAAAACGTGGTTGGTTTAAAAAAACAGTAATAACCTAGTAATTATGCTTCAGGGATAACATTAAGGCTTCGGGATTTGAATCCTTGCTAGCTACCACGCAACTATCATTATTGTGACATAAAATAAAAAAAAATACGTATTAAAATTTTAACATCACGTGCTTTGACAAACATGTAAAACATTGTTAGGTAACCACTTAGCCAAAGTGGTAGATAGCCTAATCCTTTTCACGCTAAGACCCGTATTCAGCTGTGAGACAATAATGGTGATGGTGATGATGATGATGATGATGTAAAATCTTATAATTACAATATAAAGGCTAGTATCTATATTAACAATACTTAATATATTAATATATTAATATATTAATTAACTTTTTGTATTAATTAACAATACTTAATATTTTAAGTATTGTTAATATAGATATAAGGTATACCATATATCGACGTCGTGAATGGCACGCACGGAGTTTAACGGTAACTTTAGTTTAGTATAGTTTAGTTTAGTAGTGGAAGAACAATAGTTTGACCGGATAAGTACCACCGCCATCCTCATAATCCGCCGTAAAGCATTACTTGTGTTTCGTTTGGAGAGGTGCGGTTGCCGGCAACACTTTGAAGGGGGGTGACCATCTTAGTCCTCAAGAGTAGCAACGTATCTACGTTCGAGCTCAGATACTATTTCAGTCAGGACGTAGTTGTCTATGGGCTGCGACTACTTAACAGCAGGTAATTTGTAGGCTCGTTTGCTACTCTTCTCACATAAAAAAAACTCGCAGGTGATGTTGGTGATTTTGATGATGATATAAAGTGTTATCATTACATTATAAAGGTAAGTATATATTTAGCAATACTTAATACACCATATGTACATATATCGACGTAGTGAGTGGCACGCACGGCGTTTAACGGCAAGTACTCGCGCGGGAACAATAAAAAGACTGAACACTGAGTTACTGCAAGATGCATTGCTCAATCGCTTTTATTGCTCTATTTGTGGATAAGTTAGAAATCCGACTTCTAAATCAAAGGAATTTATTGATATAAAAACAAAACCTCTCACCATCAAAAGTTTAATATTGGGATAAATTACTTATAATTAAAATGAAATAAAATAAACGCTTCTAAGAGACTTTTCGTACTGAAGTAAATATATCGATATTATTCTAATTATTATAATTATTTAGGATTTGGAAAAGGCTACTTGTTTAGTAGAATAAGCAGAATGGTGGCGGAGAAGGGGTATGACGGCATAGAGCGTCATGTCGTTACACGAGTTATATTTCCAAACCACATTAAAAGATATTTACATAAAAATATAAAACTAGATCGTTGGATATGAACATTATGTATTGAAATAGGTACCTCCTTATTACCTTCTTAATTGAGATATCTCCAGATTTTTTGGTTGTCGGTTTAAATGGCTAGCACGTCGTACATTTGTATTACAAGCATTTATCGGAAAGTGTTCGCGCGGGAACAATAAAGAGGCTGAACTGTTCGAACCTGAGTTACTGCAAGACACATTGCTCTATCCTCTTTATTGCCATTTGACAGTAACTACTGCTTTTAGTATAGATACATACGTGTAAAGTGATAGTCTAGTGATTAGGATTCTGGGTTCTTTCACGACGATTCTGTCGTTTGTATCCATCTGAATATTCCAAGTTATGTAAGTATTACAACTTAATTGTTACTTGCTAAAACAAAGGTTTTCAAAGGTATGTGATGTCAACTGATTCGTCCTTGGTTTACTTGGTAGACTATGGCCTTCCTCTAGTTAATCTGAGCGTTGATCCTCGACCAGCAATAGGACCGAATGGGTCAATGACGATGATAATAATTTGAAGTGTACATGTACATTGAGGACATACATTTGTGTGGTATGTTTTTTTATTTACTGGTGTTATCTGGTACGCATTAACAATCATCAGTCTCGTCAAACAGTGTGGAAGAGAAACCGAAAATATGGTAAATGTATGTTGACAAATATAAACATAGAAATGTTTCGTAATCCGTTCTTAAAGAAATTGGGTTATGTTTTTGAATTTTCATTTAATTTATCTGTTATCAATGATAGACCGTTAATTTATATAGCACACAATATCATGAATCATTTGTATATTTAAATTTATGTAAAAATACGTTTATATAATAACTACAATACGTTTTAAGGCAGTTGTGATTGTTCTATATACACATGCGTGCGTATGCATGTGAGTGTAAACGTATATGTATGATCCTGATAGTTAATACCAATATGTTGTTCAATTTTATTTGAACCAGTAATTTATCTTATGCTTTGCCACATATAGAACATAGGACAAAGACGCACAAGCAATATTATGTTTGTTAATATATCAATAATATCAAATCTGTAACGATTATACCATATAAGTTATGTTTAAAAGTACATTTAACAATAACAAGTCCAATTATTACAAAAACCTAAATTAATTTTAAACGAAATCCTGACAACAAATCTTCGATGTTCATTTTACAGGTTCTTTAATTCAATATTGGATATTACGTTAGCACCTTTGGAACTATAAATATCAATTAGAGCTACGTTTCAATCGTCCAGCACATTACGAGCCCGGCAGTCTGTAAATTATCGGGTGGGCCGGCGGTGGACGGCGAAAGAAATATAGCCTTCAACAGAATTTGTTCCGCTAGGGTTGGTAGTAGTCCAACAGTATTAATATCGATATTGAAATTACATTATGACTGTTTCGAACATAGGTAAATCGTTACAATAGGTCCGAATACTGCAACCAAAAAATAACATTTCGACTACAGCTAATTTATTTTAGTAGGTTCGAATATTATTGCAATACCAACATAGTTAATTAAAAACCTGTAAATAGTCTTCGTTTATTTTTAGTCTGTATTTCATATTAATTTAAATGTCCTATATTTAATCCAGCTTAATATATTTTATTTATTTAAAACAATTTTCATTGCAATTTTAAAGTTATATGATCCAAACTATTTTTAGTTATCAATTCACAGTTGAAATACATTCTTATGACTTTAAAAGTTTTAATCTGGTCATCTCAAATTTCGGCCTTAATTAAAATATTTCAAAATATCATTAGCATTATATTTAATAAAGTAAAGCCAAACCCAAAACTTTTTTCTGAATTTACGACTCCATTATACAGCGGTTTATCATAACTACAACATCATCTTTCTTTAAAATTTCATTTATACATAGAACGAAGTTGTTTTCGCTGATAATAATTCAACACAATTCACAAGATATGAACAACAATTATTATAATAAATTATGGTGTGAGTATTTTACATCTAAAAATATTACTATATGATATAACACGAACATAATTGAAGTGAACAGAAATTTTTTGACAACTTACACAGAAGAAATTTTTAGAACCAATACAAAAAATACAGATCTATTGAAAAAAGAAATAGCGAGGTTTTTTCAACCTGAGCACAAAGTTTCACAGACAGAGTAACGTGAGCAAATATTAAGGGTTTGGTATATAATGTTTGATTATATATATATATGTCGGAGTCAGGTGGCCGATCAGTATGGGTATCTTCATCTTCAGACATTATTTGTAGGCAAAATGTGGGTATACGGGCAATTAACAAAGAAATGAAACCTACTCAACCGATTCGTTATTCCCAAATCACTATTTTAAAGAACTATTATAACAACGAGACGTAGGACAGACGTGTCTTAGACGTGTTGTTCGCACAGCAGCTTGCCGTTCACTAAGCGACTCCGCCGCGCACAACACCACCTAGACTCTGTCGTAGCGACATCTTCTCCCGATAATGCTTGCGCCTCGTTTAACTC
>DWON01010980.1:0-10450 GCA_018251015.1 Phocides pigmalion okeechobee
TAACCCGCCGTAAAGCAACATGTTCTTCATGTATTGTGTTTCGGTTGGGGAGGTGTGGTTGCCGGATATACATTATCGGAGGACACCATCTCAGTCCTCAATAGTAGGAACGCATCCACGTCCATCCTTAAATAGAACTTCTGTTTTATTTGAGATTGGACGAGATTGTCCATGGGCTGCAGTGACCACGTAACATGAGGTGGCGTGCATGCTCGTTTCTTACTCTTTCACAATAAAAAAAAAACATAGAAGTAATGCCGTTAATGCAACTATAAGATAGATCAATATAACAAATGGTACTTTTGTACACGTGTTTTATCTCTTTTAATTTATTGTATCGTTTCCGAACGACGGAAGACAGGAAAATGTGGAGGAAAAAGGTTTAAGAATAAATAAATCGTATTAGTTTTGCACCAAGCACTTGAGGGATTTAGTTTTTTTGTTGACTATACTCGTAGACAGGTTTGGCGTAGGATATCTAGGACTCTTAGATACCGATAAATTTGGGGTCACGAAGTTGTAATTTGACTTTTAATATTTATAGGTATAATGACAAAAAATTGACAAAAAATTTATTCTTACTTTTGGAATAATAATTTATTGTTATTTTAAAATTGTATTTAAAAATAATATCTAATAATATTAAATTTTAAAAATATAATAGCTAATATAATTAGTTTTATTATTATTGTTTTGTATTAAATCTTAATTTAACAAACTAAACCATTTTTTTTATAATATAACAAACCTTATGTAATCAAATATTTAAATAACAGAGGCCCTATATACCGTCCTAATGGAGTACAGATTAAATTCAGAGAGCACAGATCTAATTAGATCAGGCCGGTTAACTTGGTTGTCTAGTCAGTGTATACTTAAAGCCCATATTCAATGTACCACGCAACGTATTCTTTGATTTTATACAATAATGCCCAATCGCATATGTCAGTAAAATTTAAATACTCTAAGCAGGTCACTTTGCGAACAGAATGTTTCGTGTTATCGCGACGTGTAATCAAATTCGACATACATTGTGAAAACGAATTATAAATTAAGGCACTCGCGTTCTTTAATTATATCCATACTTCTTGTTGTAATGGTGTATATTAAAAATAATAGCTGTTTGTGTAATTCTAATCGTAATCAAAAACAAATTAAATGTTTTCCTAAACATAACTTTAAATATTTTAAAACTAATTATAATAAAAACGTAACGTACAAAATCTATAGAGCCCGCGCCAAGACGGTATGACGCCAATAACGCTGGCGGCTTTCCTTGACTAGCGATCGCGACTCTGGTCAAGATATGCACCAGCCCTTGCCAAGTGGCGTCACTCAAACGTAGAATTAACTGCTCATTTTTTTTGGCACACGGTTCGACTGAAGCTTTCAACACCGAGCGGAACAAACACGTAACCGAAATTTTAATTATTTTCTGCCTTAATGAAGCATTTCATTTATTACCATGGTATTAGATATGTTTTTGATGCCAAACATTTAGAAAATAGTGTAAGATATATTATATAAATAACAAACCTATAGGTTAACCGGGGAAGTACCATCGTCGCCCTCATAATCCGAAAACTTCAGTAACTGTTGTAGAGGTACGGTTGCCGGCGTCACCTAAAATCGAGGCGACCATCACGATCTTCAAGAGTAGCATTGCATCTACATACGAGCTCAGAAGGCCTTCAGTTCTATTTGAGGACTGCTTTATGTAGATCTCCAAGGGGCCCAGCGATTACTTAACATCAGATTCGCATCTACGTACGAGCTCAGATAGGAATTCAGTCTTGCTTGAGGACTGTTTTATGTGGATGTCCAAGCACTGCAGCAACTACTCAACATCAGATTCGCATCTACGTACAAGCTCTGACAGGACTTCTGTTCTATTTGAGGACTGTTTTATGTGGATGTCCAAGCGGTCCAGCCTCTAGTTAACATCAGTTTCGCATTTACGAGCTCAGATAAAACTTCAGTCCGATTTGAGGTTGTATGTGAATATCTAAAGGTTGTGGCGGCTACGTAACATCAGATGCATATAGACCGTGTAGGTACGATACTTTTCTCACGTAAACTAAGTTTGTAGTCAATTTCCCTTCTAACTTCTGGGTTGACCCGAGCCCTTTTAACTGGTGGCCTAATTTACACGTGACAACGAGCCAATCAGAGTTTAATTGTTCTGAGAAATAGTCAGCTGATGACTCATGATGAGATCAGTTGAGATATGGATTCATTGTTTCGCAGTGCATAACGATTTTGTGAGAATAATTGCAAATACAATATGTAAACAATTTTATTGCGACAATATTATAATGTATTTAAATTGGTGTCGTGTTTGTTTTCAAGCAATTTAGTATGCATAATATGTTGGTAGAAACATTTTATACATTTAGGGTAAACTCCCTTGTGTATTGGCTCGTTGATCATTACCCGCCATTGGACCTGGTCGTGCGACTGAGTTTTTATGTAATTGATTTGTTAGAAGAGTAACGAGCCCGGTGCATGCTTGATGTAAAGAGAACAGAGCCAATAGACATCTTATCGTAGATAACGCTACAGCCCATGGACATAGCATAGATAACATTAAGCTAAAATTCTATAATTCTTAGTCGCTGCAGCCCATAAATATCTCATCATAGACAATGTAAAACAAAAATGAACTTCTATCGGACGAGTTAAAGACGTTGCTACCCTTAAGAAATAAGATGGTCGCCTCCTTTCTAAGTGTAGCCAGCTAGCATCCACAACTCTTCAATCATAACAAATAAATTATTTTACAATGTGTAAGGGACAACGGTGGTATGTCCCTGGTTGGTTACCAGTTATACACGAACGGATAGTGTTACACTATGCAACTCTGGACATGGACTAACGTTCACCGTGTGCGTTGTTGTACTTTGATACGTTTGTTCTGTTATTTTCTAGCGCTTTCCAAAAACAACACACAACAGGGGGACGTCCTACTCGCATCTGCTACACATCCGGTAGTTGCTAATGTTTCTCGCGAGGGAGGAGATTGGTATTATTCGGGCCTCGAGGGTTCACTCTTTGCCCGGGTTTCTTAAAGGCTCTAGAGACACCCTGGACTTTCTACTTTTGCGCTGACCGATCTGTCAATTCATTAGTTCATGGATGGGATAAAAAAATCCCCTCTATCAACCATTAACCCGTCATGTTAGTCTAGCATTACATTACTTATAATCATATTAGTAATTACAGTGTAGATCTATTTTGATGCATAAAAAATACCCCGAGGACTATCCCTTTTCCGCACAGGCATTTACGATGAAGTCAGCAACAACATTGTAAACAAAACTGACAGTCTTGAATATTTATATATCTTGACATGACTAATTGGCAGTAAGCTAAGTTTCGACTTTTTTATTCCTTATAAGTCCTTGAACGCACATAAGATGGCGTTGTTTCTTATTAAATTTCAAAAGACAATTTAGCTTATCACCAACAAATTAAGACATGGCATCCTATATATATATATATATAAATATATGTGTCAAATTAACTTTGTAACGCACGATGATTCATTTATTTATGATTTTTATCATTTACGTATTATATTCATGGACCTTTATTTTATTGTGACCACCAGTTACAAATAATATACGGTAAGTAAATGCCCATAAACTACTGGCAGCATATAAAATGCAATGAGGTGATAACTTTTAGCGCAATTTTTACGAAAATTTAATCTCTACAGTCTAATGGCCCTCTTTTTCCTAAAAAACAGAATAATAATTCTTCTTAACAGTAGTTTGTCATGATTTTGCCAACGTGTTTGCCAGCTAATATTTCTTGTTTTATAGAAATCGAAGCCTTATCAGAAATGCCTAAATTCAAAACTGGAACGATATTTATATACAATCGATAAGGATTAACACGTAACGAATACTCTGTAACAATGTTTAACAATGCAATAACACAAAATCTCAATAAACTATACGTTCGCGTAAAATATAGTATTCTTGTTTACTAAAACATTTTGAATATAAAAGTTATAAAGTTCCAATGCGAATTTTCAATTAAATATCTTAAAGTAATTAAATGAGGTTTGTTATAATTCATTTTTCCACTACGCAAATCCGAATTTTAAGTTTATTTTGTGTTGTCATTGGAAAAGTAACCAGAAAGCTGGATGTCATCGAATAAATAATAGTTAAAAAAAAAATAAAAACACGCTTTTATAAAAAATCCAACTAAAAACAATAAATAAGATAAAAATATATTGCGACGTAAAATTATATTTCGTTGGATTTTTTTATAAAAGCGTGCTTTTAGTTTTTTTTACTATTTTTTATTTGTCTTTTTTTCATATTATTGCATTGTCATCCGTCTTTGATACGTGTGCAAAGTGTCAAATTAATCAGACTTCTGTTTGTCTGAAAATTGGTGAAAGTTATGCTCAAAGAATGCGTTACATACATAAAAACGGTGTTAAAAATACTTGAGTTTACTTCACTAGGTTTGAATGAAAAAACATATGGAAAGTATAAGCACGACAATTGTGATATTAATTATTTCTGACACTATTTATTCGTTTTATCATGTCAACTTGTTTTTGTAGTGTTATTATATCAAACCACAAATATCATGCGTTGTAGTCTCATACATTAATCAAACATTTCAACAGCTGATAGTTGTCCGCCATGACAGAAGAACTTGAACTCAGTCGAAATCTGAAATATACAATTCCCGTAGGTAAAACGAGAAATTGAATAGTTAATTTTAATGTAATAAGCAATTCAGGCGTCGTTCAAAATAAATGTTTCTAATTGTTCGTTTTTGCAACAAGTTATTAAAACTAAGCAAACTAGGCAAATAATCTTTTAACTGAGCAAAGTTAGGCCGGGTAGCTATAGTATCATATTACTTATTATGATATATACCAAGAAGTTAAATAGAAATATAAACTACAGATTTTCAAAAACTGCCAATTCATTGTTCTTGGCATGATCTGTGTATGGTTTATTAGTATGCTAAGTAATAAACTTATGGCGTGGGTGATTAATCGTCGTTCGAGGTGTCGAAGATCAATTATAATGGATGTAACGTTGTATTCTAATTTACTACGCTATTTAAGTACGGTCATAGAATAGGTTTACATACTTTGCACCTCTTAAGTCCTCAGTAATAGGAACGTATCTACGTTCGAGCTCAGTTAGAATTTCATTTGCGTTTGTGGTTGAACGTGGATGTCTATGGGCTGCGACTACTTAACATCAGGTGGTTTGCATGCTTGTTTGGTACTCTTATAACGTAAAAAAATATATATTACGTTTCGTCATCAGTGCTAGGTCATCATGTCTTGTATAATTACCGGTGATTACCGTTTTCCCCTGCTATCGCTTAAAAAATGAGATGATGAAACGCCATTGAGGTTGGCCAAGATTGGATTGATTAAGAGTTGTAACCCAACCCAAAGATTTAAACCTACAAAATTGACTATTTCAAAAAATAGTATTAAAGGGACGCAAGGTGGGTAACGTCCACTCTTAAAACTTCTTTGCCCACCTTAGAAAAATGCCATTGTTAAAGAATTAACAATTGCGGCTAGTTAAGCTACGCTGAAGGAAAAAACCTTAGAAGCGCCGATGTGATATACTACTTATTCTCTCTAAACCGTGTGAAATTTAATTGTCTATGGAACATTTGTGGCCAGTGCCAAGAGTACAAATTCGTAATGGTTTTGCCATTACGAGTTTGTTGTAATGAAAAATATGTATATACATTAACATACCATAACATTAAAGTTTATAGATAT
The DNA here is from genome assembly GCA_018251015.1 of Phocides pigmalion okeechobee. Taxonomy (NCBI): domain Eukaryota; kingdom Metazoa; phylum Arthropoda; class Insecta; order Lepidoptera; family Hesperiidae; genus Phocides; species Phocides pigmalion. The sequence continues at coordinate 5,780 of DWON01010980.1, forward strand.
GTGTTTACAATAGTTTAAATTTTACGATCAGAAGAGACACTAAAATAATAAAATAGAAACTAAAATGTGAAGGTCACTGAAAGAGTGTATCGTATTCCGAGCGCGCGCACTAAAACGTCAAAATTACCAAAATATTCGGATACACATACCGAATGACGGAGGAATATTTTGCCTACGCATAATGCTTTAAATCATTGGCCTCAAGTAGCGTAGCGTGGCAGGTCGGAAGACCTAATGTATGGTTGTCAAGGAATCATTGATTCTTATATTTACCTTAACAATACAATTCTGATAATCATAAGGGTAAAATATTTAAATCTGAACGCTTAGTATAGATATAATTTGTCTTATACGCGTTTCCAAACGCAATCGTTGCTGTAACAAATTAAATCGAATTTTAATGAAAACCTCAAGAAAAACAACACAAACATACATATATTTTATGGCTTTCTACTGCCTCTTGTAAATAAATTTAATTCTTGTTAATTATTTTAGTTTATTTTAAAAGATGTTTCTACTTACTCATCATTATTGAACATTTATGAAGTCCAGCCACGTTTTTTGTACTGACGCTCTGAATGTAAAGCTTTGTTGTTACACGATTCTCATTGGCACAAAATTATCTTATTAACCCTGACCCAATGATATAAACGTGGGCGGGAAAATACTTTGGCACGTATCAATGAGACCTATTATGATATTCGTCTTCAACTGATTACAGTCCACTCCTGGACACATGTTCTACTCAGAATTAGAAGAATTTGGATATCTTCTAAGTTGTAATAAGTTATAAAATAACAAGCGTGTCTTTGATGTTGTATACAATAACTGCAGTATGAGCTTTGACACGTTCTTCAATGCACACTAATAACTTCTAACATAGTTGCGTACAACTAGATTCATAACCTATTGAACTCTAAATTTGGGGGAGGCGATATCCAGCAATAAAGAGGTTTATTGGTAAACCTTCTTGCATAAGAGTTTTATTATTTAATACTTACAAGATGGCAGAATTTATGCGATTAGACCGAGGAGGTTCCACTACCACAAAATGTTTAGCGTGAAGCCTACTTGCACTGCGAGAGTATCGTGTGATTTCCGGCTCACTTACAAACGAGGCAACCACCTTACTCCTCAGGCGTAGCAACGCATCTGTGATCAATTTTAAGTGGGACTATTATACTTTATATAGTTGATGACGGATGTCTATGTATGTCTTCATGTTTGTTTGGTACTTCCATTTTATAAAAAAAAATAACTTGCTCTAAGTTTATTTCCAAAATATGAGATAAGATAAGATTAATAATAATTTAATAATACCAATAAATTGAATGCTGTTGCACCACAGATCATAAACGTATGATTTATTAATGTTTTAATACAAAACATATATTTTTCAATCATAAAAACAGTAAAGTTTTCATATAGAATTTTGTCTGGATCATTAACGTTTTAAAACAAAAATACACAACCAAAAAACGGTGTAATTTTTATATAATTTTTTTTTGTGGATAATTTCTGAACATATGCATAAACTGAATAAGCCTTAAGATAGAAAGAGTTTAAATAGAGGAATAAAAGCAGTTCCCAGTGGACGACACTGGAACTGCATGAAAGCCGCTCTTAAAAGGACTAAGCCCAACTGAATACGACGCGGGCACAAAAGGATATTTATGAATAGCAAAAGGGGTATAAGTATTCTTTTTAAGAATTTTATACTTTTATAAACTTCCCCTTGCGTTTTCAAGTACCTTATGTCACTATCTTCAAAGTTAGTATAGTTCTTTTTCTGAGAAGAGTAGCAAACGAGCATGCAAACCACAGGTGGTTTGCATGTTCGTGTCGACTACTTAACATCAGCATGTTAAGTAGTCGCAGCCCTTAGATATCCATGTGCAATCATAAACACGACCGAAATCCTAACTGAGCTCGAACGTAGATACGTTGCTACTCCTGAGGACTAAGATGGTCGCCTCGCTTCAAAGTGTAGCCGGCAACCACGTCTCCAACCGAAACACAAATAAAGCTTTACGTCGGATTATGAGGACGAAGGTGTTACTTCCCCGGTCGAAGTATAGTCTCTACCTTTACTTTATATTAATTTGCTAACAAATTTAATGAAGCCGATGCCTAGTAACAAGCGGTTACTTCTAACCCCTTGAAATATGTATTTATCTATCAAGATTGATATTTAATGATTTTATTCTTTTCCCGCAAAATTTAAAAAATATCGAATACAAAGCGTGGGTATATAGACCAGCTATAGAAAAGACGCATTTAGGACAAACCTCTTTTTCTTCAGTGCATAACTGCCACTTTCTTTGGGTTCTTAAAGAGAATAATAGTAGCCACATTCTTTTGAAGGGAAATGATCTCAAAATTCTTTAAAATAATATCAATATGTCCTAATATTATATTGGGCTCCCTTCTATTACGATTACGAAGAAGAGAAGTTTATAAAATGAAAGTGATAAATATGCGAATTGAAACAGATTTTAACAGATCGCAGTGATATAATGCGTATTTGGTATTTACGAGGGTTTTACGAAGTTATTTACGTTTAAGATAGAAAAGGGCCATTCCCTTTTGCGGTGGATTGGTTGGTGGTAAAACCATTGTTTCAATGAGCAACTCTTGTGTTTCGATTGGAGAGATTCGATTGCCGTCTACACTTACTAGCGAGGGTATCTTAGTCCTTAGGTAGCAACGCATCCACATACTACCTAGGATAGGGCTTCAGTACTATTTGAGGTTGTAAGATATGCACGGGCTGCAACAACTACTCAATATCTGGTAGCCTGTATGCTCATTTGCTTTTTGACATAATAAACGAACATCAAATAGGTACAATGTTACAATTTTAATTATTATTACAGATCTCGGAGCCGACAAAATGCCGCCTCAAATACGACGGGACGCTTGTACCGGGTTCCTCCGAGAGAACCTATTGACGATTCTCACCGTCATCGGCGTCTTCTCCGGGACGCTGCTGGGCTGGAGCCTGCGGGCATCAGGTCTCGAGTGGTCCAGGCGGGAAGTGATGTACTTCCAGTATCCTGGGGAGCTGTTCTTGAGGATGCTCAAGTGTCTCATTGTACCGCTTCTGGTGTCTTCGATTGTATCTGCCATTGGTTCTCTTGATCTCAGTCTTTCGGGCAAGTACGTAAATAATATCTTTTATATGTCTTGGATGATAATACATTTGGAACATTCTGAATATGTTTAGTAAAAGAATAGACGGTAGGTATATGAATCAGTGCGCACAAATTCATGTAAAAATTAACACACAATTTAGAATTGTTAAATGTTGATATGAATTCTTGATACTTGAATAAAATTATTTTTATTGTATCTTAATACGCATTATCTTAGTCTTAAATAGCACTTGTGTTCTATTTGAGGTTGGACGTGGTTGTCCATGGACTGCAGTGACCACTTAACATCATATGGCCTGCATGTTTTTGGCTCCTGGATGTTTTTGGACCCGGCCGGATTTGGAAGGCTTGCGTGAAGACACGTCCAACACGTAGAGGCCTTTTTGAGACGGGTTGCTGATGTGATGAATATTGTGAATTATTATTATTATTAAAAAGTACCTCTTATCTACGAATAAAATTTTGCGACAGTTGGAATTTTTCAATGGAAAATCCAAATTTAAAGCGATATTTGGCTATTTGTACTCGAATTATTATGATTATTATTTGTATTTGTATAAAGTTAATATTAAATTGCGGGGTTTCCAAAATTCACAATTTGCTTTCACTTTATACAGAAACATGTTGTTTCTGTATAATATTACATCTTTATACTTTATATAATTTAAAATTCGGATAGTTGAATAATTTTCACAAAAGAAAAGCTCGAAGAAATAACATGTCTTATTTTCTACCCATAGAAATGCTAATTTGTTTTAAATGTAATTTTATTTGTATCTATATATCTAAAATACTTCAAAATAATAATACTTATCTCGATTAAAACTAAACTTAAAAACAAAATCTAACACAACAAGGTTAAAAATGTCTTTTATTTTTATTTATTTTTTTGTTATGGATTAATAGAATTATAGAAACTTTCACAATATAATATAATCTTCACTCTAGAAAATACATTGAATATTTAAAATTCAAACAGCATGCACTTGAAACAGTGTGTATGACACGCGATAACATCTTGAACGTATGGCTAATATTTAAATATGTACAGATGATGTACGAGTACAAATTATTTACAATAAGATTACGGTCCGTTAGAACGACTGTCACACAATTAGGTTTATAGAGCAGACCAGTCACCGAGAGTTAAAAACCCTCCAACTTGTTTTAAAGATTTCATGATATTAAAAACTTAATAATAGATTAAGAAACAGAATAAATATGTATAATATTAAATTATGAGTACAAATACTTTATCGCTTTGGAGCATAATGAATAAAACGCGAAATGAGCACCGCTCTCAAAAAGTACAAATCGCAAAATGTACAAAATGCTAAATGTAGCATGCAAACCACCTGATGTTAAGTAGTCGCAGCCCATAGACATCCACGTAAACACACACACACGACCGAAGTCGTATCTAAACTAGAACGTAGATGCTACGCCTGAGGGCTAAGATGGTCGCCTCGCAAAGTGTAGCCGGCAACCGCACCTCTCCAACCGAAACACAATTACT
>DWON01010981.1:0-10449 GCA_018251015.1 Phocides pigmalion okeechobee
GCGGGTTATGAGGGTGGCGGTGGTACCGCCCCGGGCGAGCTCTGACGGCTCTACCACCTTTAAAATTATTGTTTCATAATAAAATCATTAACTGAATAAAGGTTAAACATGGGATTGCCGACTGCGAATGTGAATATTTTTCTTTTATTTTATACATTGTTATTGTGTTACTTTTCTATTATTGTATCTTCCTGTATGATTATTTAAAATATGTATTTTTTTTGTATCTAATACATTTCTGTTGTATATAGTTCTTATATTTTTATACTATATAATGATTATAAATATATATGTCAAAAATCAAAAATCGAATCAAAAATTGTTAATCGTGAGTACCCGGTACATAATAAAACGTATAAAATGTGCGTTAATCCCTAAATATTATAAAACAAAGTCCCCCGTCGCGTCTGTCTGTTTGTTCGTGATAAAGTAAAAAAGTACTGGATGGATTTTCTCACAGTTTTCAACAACAGGTAGAGTGATTCCTGATGAAGGTTTTGGTAATAAGTTTAGTTTTTAAAAGTAATAAGTTTAGTTTAGTTTAGTTTTTTTTATTTCTGAATTAAATATATTAATTCAATCGTCGTTCGAAATAAATCTTTCTAATTGTTAGTTTTTGCAACTAGGTAATGACTGATGCAATTATGATAGAAAAATAATGTCAGTACATGTAAACTACTCGAACGAAGCTGGGCCGGGTCGCTAGTATTAGTTTAAAATAAAATACTATATTTTTTATGTGAGAAGAGCAGCAAACGAGCATGCAAACCATCAGATGTTAAGCAGTCGCAGCCCATAGACATCCACGTACAACTACAAACACGAACGAAATCCCATCTGAGCTCGAACGTAGTTGCGTTGTTACTCTTTAGAACTAATATGGTTGCCTAGCTACAAAGTGTAGCCGGCAACCACACCTCTCCGACCGAAACACAAGTAATGCTTTACAGCAGATTATGAGGGCGGCGGTGGTACTTCCCCGGTCGAACTCTAGTTCTTCCATCTTTAAATAATAATTAATAATATTCTTACCAGCATCAATAACGGCTTCGTAGGCCTTTTCCAACAGGATCCTGCACATTGGGTCCATGGTGTGGGCCTGTTTAAAGTGGACACCGAAGAAGGAAGCGTCGAATTTGTTGACATTGTTGATCTTTCCCGTCCGCTGGGGAATCTCTGGATGAGCGAGTTTCCATCGCCTTCCGTCACCGGAGATCAAGTCAACCTGCATATCAAAAAATCATCTTATATAATATTTAATATCTACAACCAATAATATCTTATAAATATCTACAACTAGGTTCAACCGGCCGCCATGCTTGCGTTGCAGTCCTTAATTAAATATCAAAGATCATTTCAGCGAGTAATAATTAAGACAATGAACTGGTATAAAACTTCAAAAAAATTTAATCGCTTATAAACAATACTAAAAGTATTGTTTATAAGTGATAAAAAAATAACATGAAATATACAAAATTTCAAAGCAGCCGAAGTCATAGGCATTAATATATTAATTTGAAGGCTTTGAAGATGCTAGCTTTCATTTTTTTTGACAAACAATCATGTCTGGCAATTTTTTTTATTGCATATATATTTTTAAATAAAAAAATATCCTATGTTTTTTTTAATAATTAAGAATAAGTACGCTTCTTTGCTTTAATAACGTGACAAGTTTGAAAACTCAAGTTTTTATTTTAAGTGATTAACTGAAATCTCTGTGTTTGATTTGAGATATCTAAGGTGTTAAATGTTTGTACGTAATCTACAATAAACGTAAAAAAATACACAATTAAGTAAAATAATTTTTTGTAAGTAAAAAAATGTTGTACTGTAAAATTGTGTTTTTCAAGATAACACGTTATTGATGCAAAGAAGCGAAGTGTACATAGTTTTATGACAATCGGTTGAGTAGTTTTGGTTTGATAGAGTAACAAACAAACTTACATTCACATTTATAATATTAGTACGGAAGTATGGACTATTATGGCTACCTTGTTAAAAAGATTCTCCTGTAAGTGGATAACGGAGTCAGAGTCAGGAAAGTAGCCAGACACGCCAGTGATGAGGACTTCATCCCCAGGAGGTGGGTGGGAAAGCCGGTGTCCAGACGTCAGTCTGTCTTCGGAAACCACTGCAGGAGCCATCTGAAAAGACATACCTTTGTTAGTGCACAGGTCCACAGAACCAGCAGTACAGAAGTTCAACGGAGTTAGACGGCTTTTATCATGTGAGAAGAGCAGCAAACGAGCATGCAAACCACCTGATGTCAAGTAGTCGCAGCCATCCACGTACAACCACAAACACGACTGAATCCCTATCTGAGCTAGAACGTAGATACGTTACTCCTGAAGTCTAAGATGGTCGCTCGCCTCAAAGTGTAGCCGGCAACCGCACCTCTTCAACCGAAACACAAGTAATGCTTTACGGCGGATTATGAAAGCAGCGGTGGTACCTCCCCGGTCGAACTACATTTAGTTCTCCCATCTTAAAAAGTAATTTAGGATAGTAGTAGTAGATTGAGAGGAGTACCACCGCGTCCCTCATAATCCATCGTGAAGTATTGTTTCAGTAGGAGAGGCGGCAGGGTATGTTACAAGCGAAACGATCGTTAGTTCTCAAAAGTGGCAACACATTTACGTAAGAACTCGGATAGGGTGTAAGTCCTGAAGTTGTTGAATATGGAAGTCTATGAGCTGTAGCGACCACTCAACATCGACACCCAACAACTCATCATTATTATCATCTCAGCCTTTTCACGTCCATTGCTGTATATAGGCCTCCCCCACAGATGTCCAGCGCGACTTATTCTGTACGGCCCGCGCCCAACGAACTCCTGCGACCCTTATGAGGTCCTCCTCAATACAACAACTCTTCTTCATTAATTGAGAAAACCAGAGTATGATGATACCAATTTTTATTAAATGATCTCCTTAGCCCAAGTGTGTAGGAAGGGCTATGTCAGATTTTTACTGACTAAAACCACACCCTTCCTACCCGGCCCTGTAGATTCGGTGGCTCGATTTGCGAAGTATTAAATTATCCCCTCAGCCCATGTGTGTAGGAAGGGCTATGTGAAACTGTTACTGACTAAAATAACACCCTTTCTATTAGCCCTTATGTTTTGGTGACCGCAGGACCTGGAATGGACTATGGCGATCCCGGCAGACTATGGCGCGCCAAGTGTATGTTGATCTAAAATCTGGCGTCACTTAGAGAATTGTTTCGCATCATCAACATATTGACGGTGCATAGTTGATAAGCAAAAGTACATATGTTAGAAGGCATAATAATAAATTGATCAAAAATTGAAATATTAAGAGCTTTAATATAAGACAAAAGGATAAATTCGCTGTCCCTAAATATAGACTATGTAAGGTAGCCAAATCATTCATGGGAAATTGTATTCGCTATTACAATAAAATACCAGAACATATCACAAATCTATCAGAAAAGAAGTTTAAATTAGTTATTAAACAAACATTGTGTAAAAAGGCGTAAACGATTATTTAAATGATAAACTCATAAAGTCTGAAACGGCTCCAGCTCTACTTGATCCGTTAAATTAAGTTATTATTTGTAAATTACATTTTCAAAGATGGAAAAGATGTGTGTTTTGGAGTTTCTTCCGCCGCGTCTCCAAAACGAAACACCTTTCGAGTCGGTGGTAGTTTATTAACGTTAAAAAAGTGTTCCGTAAAGAATTGACTTTGAATAACAATATTTTTATTTTGATTGTTTTGATTTTGATGTCTTTCAAATCTCATAAAAATCTTTTGAATTTTAATCATTACAAAACTGTGTTTTATAGTTAACCAACATTATAATTTTTATGTTGTGTCGTTTTAAGTCCGTTATAAGTATTTTTAGTTTAGTTTTTTGACTGTATTTATTTAAATCCCGGTTCAAAATGTTAGTTATATTTACGGAAAAATCCAATTAACATGTAAATCCAACCATTTATGCAACTTTGTTAAAGGCCACGCAGTTCAATGGTATTTGTAATTCAATCATTCCATTTACGTATTAATCCATTTATTAATTCAGTTATAACAGTTTTTGAGTACCTATAAAGGTACCTATAGAGGATTTTGATTAATCTAATATTATCTATGCATATAATAAAACTGTAACCGATCGCTGTCTGTACATGGCAGCCATAGTTAAAAAATCAAAATGGGGTGCCTTTCTACACGCAAGAGAACCAAAAACAAAGTTTTGTCTGTTTGTCTGTTTGTCTGTACTTATACCTATGTTTGTGCACGCTAATCTCAGAAGCGGCTTATCCGATTTGAATGCAGTTTTCAGGATTATAATATGATGGACTTCGTTTAACATTTAGTGTCATTTTATTGAAATCTGTTAAGAGATAAGAAAATTATGTCAATTTAATTTTATCATCACCGACGAAGTCGTGGACACAGATAGTCTTTATATATATAACTAGCTACCCGGCCCAGCTTCGCTCGGGTAATAGAGTTCATATTTACTACATGTATTTAGTGGTAGTAGTCATTACCTAGTTGCAAAAACTAACAATTAGAAACATTTATTTCGAACGACTGAATTACTATATTGATTTTAACTATTTAATTTCTCGCCCAATTTACAAAAAAACTTAACTTATTCTGCACCAAAACCTTCCTCAAGTATCACTCTACCTGTTGTTGTAAACTATGAGAAAATCCGTTCAGTACTTTTTGAGTTTATCTCGAAAAGACAGACACACACACGACGGGGGACTTTATTTTATAATATTTAGAGATTCTTCTGTGCGTGTATCTTATTAAATATTTAAAAAGTGGGTGAACTATAGTTCGACCGGCGAGGTACCACCGCCGCCCTCATAATCAGCCGTAAAGCATTACTTGTGTTTCAGTTGGAGAGGTGCGGTTGCGGGTACACTTTGAACCGAGGCGACCATCTTAGTCCTCAGGAGTAGCAACGCATCTACGTTCGACCTCAGATAGTATTTCATTCGTGTTTGTACTCGTAGTTGTACGTGGATGTCTATGGGCTGCGACTACTTAACATTAGGTGGTTTGCATGCTCGTTTACTCTTTTCACATGAAAATGATTAAAATTTTGCAACAAAAATTAATTACAATTCAAACGAATTCCTGTACGTAACATGTTAATATTCCTTTCAATTTATTTACTTTTAGAAACGGAATACGGTATACGAATACTTTGAATTAAACAATAATTTAAATTAAATCACTACGCAACATCATAATACATGCAAAATATGCCATAAATTAGTATTTATTGACCATATTAGTGGTACCACCGTCATTGCTTCTAAAAACAATATTGTTACTTATTTTTCTTATGTTAGGAAACTCACAGACAATTAAGTTGTTTTTAAAACTACTTCGCAACAATCCGTCATCGTAATGTATAATGGTATATATTTCAAAGTATGCACTATGTCCATGTGAAATATATACCATTATACATTGTGGTGGCGGATCGTTGCGAAGTAGTTTTTAACATAGTGGGCATAGTGCATGGTTTGAAATATATGCAATTATACATTGTGGCGGCGGATTGTTGCAAAGAAATTTTTAACAACTTAATAGCATGGAATTCCGCAAAATAACGCCTGATAGTATTAACTATCTTAACTCACAAACAAGCTCGAGGATCACCTGATGTTAAGTAGTCGCTGCAGCCCATGAGCATCAAAATCAAAATGAAATATGATGATAATCTTACAACTGATTATAATGAAAGCCTAACCTAAACAATGTAAAAGGAGTCCGTGGCCATGCGGCATGGTTCCAAGAACACTAGCATTCCTGCGTTGAACAACAAACATAATTTTCTGCGAGAGATATGAATGAGCCCTTCTCTCACCCGCGGCTTTGATTGTAAAAAAAATACTATTTTCATTCAAAGTAGATTCTGTACAGAACTCTTTTTGAACGTCAATAAACTACCGACTCGTAAGGTGTTTCGTTTTGGAGACGCGGCGAAATAAACTCCAAAACACATCTTTTCTGTTTAAAAATGTAATTTACTACCTAATAATAACTAAAATTGGAGCAAGTGGAGTTGGAATCGTTTCAGACTATGACTTTATTTATTATTTAAGTAATCGTTGGTTTTATAATACGCCTTTTTACAATGCTTGTTTAATTTAAATTTAAAAGGTGGTAGAGCCGTTAGAGTTCGCCCGGGGATTTGTGGAGGGGAGGTGTGGTTGTCGGATACTCATTATTGGAGACGACCATCTTAGTCCTCAAGAGTACGAACGCATCCGCATCCATCCTTAAATAGAACTTCTGTTCTACTTGAGATTGGACGTGGTTGTCTATGGGCTGCAGTGACCGCTTAACATCAGGTGGCCTGCATGCCCATTTCTTACTCTTTCACAATAAAAAAAAGATTAGAGTAAACGAGCATGCACTTGATATTAAGTGGTCACAGTCGTCCATGGATAACTAAAACAAGTATGTCTTATGTCCAAAACCAGATAAGCCACAAATTTAAAAATATACATATATTACTTTCTACATTAGTGTTGAAAACGCTGGTTAACTAAAAACGCGGATTATATACATAGCTCGATAGCTTCTTTAGGTCATTTTGCGCTATCCTCTAATGCATGCCTGAAAACCTGTAGCGCATGCAATAACGTATGCGCTAAAATTACCAATAGCACATCCCGCTAGCGCACATTCGTTGCGGGTTGGTTCGCGTGCATTCGATAACTTTAAGTAACGAAAATCGTGGATGACAACCTCCCTAATTTAGATGCGTAAGATAAGCTGCATGCGTCTTATGCCACAGCGCATGATTCAACACGAATTGACAGTTGAAACGTATAATGAACTAGAAAACGCAAATAAAAATTGACTGATATACACAAGGCTAGTTGTGTCTTTAATAGACTTGTTTAAGGAAATGTGTCTAAAATATACATTGTTTAATTAATTTTAAAAATCCGATGTTTGAAGTAAATAAATTTGCGCCTTTAACGGACACTAGTTTAAACCTAATTTTAAAACCTGATGTTTAAATTAAAAAAAAATATGTCTTTAAAAGACACTTAAGGAAAGACAGTTTAAGGAACAGTGTCTGAAATATAAATTGAAGTTTGATTTTCGATGTTGAAGTTAAGGAAACGAGTTCTTACCTTCACAATGATATTGAAACAAAAGTCTAGTCTAACTGGCTCTTAAATACGTGGTCGTCGTCCGGTGACCACTTTACGATTGGACAAAGCGACTGATGGGCGATGTATATAAAAACTTTGACTAAAAATTGTATACAGTATGATGCATTTAATAAAGACAGGACGTCTATTTAAATTCTATTGTTTACGTAAAATTTCATCGATTAACTGTAATAGTATTCATTTGGAATATTTTAAGCGTTTTAATAGATAAGATGTTTTGATTTCGAGTTTTGTAGGCTTAACTAATGTTTTTAGTTAAATTGAATCATATTCAAAGTAAACAAAAATAAGATCAGACTCCAAAGTATCCCCATTTTTATAAATGTCCTTATAAATATGCCTAAATATTTCTTGATAAATATTCTTAAAGATGTCCTTAAAATTCTCAACAATAAAGTTTTAAATATACTCAAAAATCCTCAAAAAAAGAAACAATTTTAACGCTTTTTACACTCACAGCCCAGTGCTAAGAATCGTTGTGTTGTGGATGACACGGATACATATAGAGACAAGTACTCAAACACCCAGACCCACAACAAGCTCGTTAGCTATTGTTCCTAAATATATATATTTTTAAACTTTCAGTAAGATTATTATTAATATTATTCTCAAAGGACTTCGAAAACTGAGAAAGCTTAGCAACTCTAATTTTACAAGTTCGTCAATAATTCTTTCTTGTGTGTTGTGCACCGATTTTTATAATCGATGCATTCTAAATAAAAATCGAAATATTTTTATTCATGGTAGATTCTCAAAAATATTTCCTAGTTTTTGGAATTCAATAATCCTCTAAAAAGGAAACAATTCTTAGTGCTTTCTAAACTCAGAGCCACATACTATAAATCCTTGTATCATGGGTAATATGGACACATAGAAACAAATATATAAACACCCAGACCAAACAGAAATCTAAATTCATTATTTTGCGATCAAAATCAAAATATTTTTATTCAAAGTAAATTCTTTACATAATACTTTTTAAACATTAATAAACGAACACTAATTCGTAAGCTGTTTCGTTTTGGAGACGAGTCGGTGCAAGAAATCTTTCTTTTTTATACAAAAAAAAAAAAAAAAACATTTTATGAAGTCCCTATTTTAGTGAAGTTCTAATTTCAAAATCTGTTTAACCAACATTTTTTGCACAGATAATGAAATCGGTAAAATTGTTAAAAAAATAATTAGTATGCTTTGATTATCCAGAAACTTCAATAAACTACTGATTCCCCCTCTAAATATTACAATTTGAGTTAACATTAGGACATTGTGTGCAAATTAGCTCTTTTCAGCTCGACCGATTCCCTGACCTTTTAATTTTTGATTAAATTACGTTATTCAAGAAGACCTTTTGTATTAACCGTAAATTTAATTTAATTTCTCTTTGTATTAGAAGAGTAGCAGACGAGCGTGCGAGATACCTAATGCTAAGTTACTGCAGTCTACTGACGTCCACCTACTTCAAACAGAACTGAAGTCTTATCTGAACACGTACGTAGATGCGTTGCTATCCTATCTGAAGTTGTTCGTAGATGCATTGTTATACTATCTAAAGTCGTGCGTAGATGCGTTGCCATCTTATCGGAAGTCGTACGTAGATGCGTTTTTATCCTATTTGAAGTCGTGTGTAGATGCGTCGTTATACTATTTAAAGTCTTACGTAGATGTGTGGCTATTCTATCTGAAGTCGTTTGCAGATGCGTTGTTATCCTATCTGAAGTTGTGTGTAGATGCGTCGTGACACTATCTGAAGTCTGCCACTCTTAAATATTGAAATGAGCACCTCACTTGTAAAAGCAGCCTCAACCACACTTCTTCAAACGAATTACAAAAATTTTTTCATAGCGGACTATATGAACGGTGATGGGAGATGAATGGCTCTACCATCTACTAATGACATTGACATCCACATACAACCTCAAATAGGAAGGAATTCTTATCTGTAGTCTTACATACATACATTGCTACTCATGATTACGGATGTGGACGCCTTGCTTATAAATGTAGCCCGCAACCATATCTCTCCCACCGGAACATAAAAAATGATTCACGGCAAGCGGCGGTGGTACCTATCTTGAAGATGTACACTTCTAACACCCCGCAATTTCAGTTTCCTAATGACGAAATGATGTAAGATTTCGATTGGGAAAACTAAGAAATCTTTACCAACTAAGAATTTTAACAATAGATAATACTATCTTGATTAAACTAGAAAAACTACCGTGTGTGCTCGTAAATATTTTCGTAAACAGCTTTATCCGTTTTGATGATTTTGTGTCCATTTGGGATTAGATATCTATTACCTATAGTTACTCGTATACCCAGTAGAAAATGGTTTAGGAAAAAAAAGCATTAGCAAAATAATTTTCCACTATTGTTAGTAAACTCTCATAAAGACACGTTTAAAATTAACTTACTTGCCAGCCGTATTAATATTTATAATTTAATTTTTATTTACACATTATGTAATAGATTCTATAAATTTATCACATCAACAGCTCCAACATGCGATTTGTTTATTTATTGTTTAAAAGCATTAAGGTAAACAGAATCTGTTTAGTCTTGTGCTCTTTTTCTACCGGACCACTCGCCGAAGATTGTGGTACCGTCCGCATCAACTAAATTCGCGGTGTTTTTTATGTGGGAGAAGTAGCAAACGAGCATGTAAACCACCTGATGTTAAGTAATCGCAGCCCATAGACATCCACGCACAACCACAAACACGACCGAAATCCCATCTGAGCTCGAACGTGGATACGTTGCTACTCCTGAGGACTGAGATGGTCGCCTCGCTTCAAAGTGTAGCTGGCAACCGCACCTGTCCAACCGAAACACAAGTAATGCTTTACGGCGGATTATTTATACAGAATAAATAATAGTTAAAAAAACTAAAAAGACACGTTTTTATAAAAGTGCACCTCACGCTTATTTCACATCGCAATTTCTTTTTCTTATTTATACTTTTTTAGTTGGATTTTTATAAAAGCGTTTTTTTTAGTTTTTTTAACTATTGTTTATTTTTCATTTTTTTTTCATATTATTACATTGTCGTCGGTCCTTGATACGTGTGCAAAGTTTCAAATTAATTAAACATTTGGAAATTGGTGAAAATTATGCTCAATGATACCGTTACATACATACATACATACACACAACCTAAGCTTTATTTTTTAAATGTAAGAGTCAGAAACGGGCATGCAGGTCACCCGATGTTAAGTGGTCACTGCTGCCCATGGACAACCACGTCCAATCTCAAATAGAACAGAAGTTTT
>DWON01010982.1:0-10449 GCA_018251015.1 Phocides pigmalion okeechobee
CACCAACCGAAACACAATGCATGAAGAACATGTTGCTTTACGGCGGGTTAAGAGGGTGGCGGTTGGGTCGCCCCGTGCGATCGCTATACCTTTAATTGGTCGTGGTGACGTTTAAACTGGGGTCATGGGGGACACTGTTGATGATACTAGGTCCATTTTTTTAGTATGAAACGGGAACTCACGATTAACGATTTTTGAATGCCGATATTTTAAACTAGCTGCATAACTCATGGTCACGGCTAAACTTTAGAAAAATCCACTTTTAAGAGAGTGAAATAAAGGTTGAGAGATTATAAAAATCTTTGTAATATCGTTTCTTTTTGCATAAAAGTCCCTTAAAAAGTTAGTACGATAAATATTTTTATTTTATACCGAATAACTTTAAATAGGATTAAAACACGCATTTTGTTCAAAGCTAAATAGGCCTACAAATTCAATTAGTTCTATACCGTACAATAGTAATTAATTTCAACTGGATAACCGTATTTGCATCGGTTTTACATAAAGTGTGTTTAACTTTATTGACCGTGTGTTTGTTTGTTAAATAGAGATAATGTTGTATGGAAATGCTGAATCGGAAATAATGTTAATGTTGGAAATATCCACCGTTCGCTATTTTAGAATAGTAAGCACTTAATCTATGCAAATAATAATATTGTAACTAATGGCTCTATATACGGAAGATATATGAGAATACTTTATGTTATGTGTTATAATGGGTACTCATGATTAACCCTTTTTAATTGCCGATAGTTGGCACGTCACGGCGAAACAGTGGCGAGTTTCGCCGTGACCACTAGTTCAAAATATCGGCAATTAAAAATCGTTAATCGTGAGTACCCGTTATATAACATAATATTATTAGTTTAAAATTGTATATATAAGAATAACTATTATTAGAGGCTATTATTAAGGGGCCTTTCTGTTTGTTTGTGTCGTATTTTACCAGCTGCATTTTGAAAATATTTTTGGTTTAAAAAGATTTCGTATTATTCCTAGAACTCCATTGAGTCGTAGTTCTGTATTTCGAAAATATTTTCGGGAAAAAGTATCGTATTTATTCCGGATATTCTCTGACTAACGTCACAAAACAAACTTTAGCATTCGGAAAGTATTAATGAGTGTTTAGCATATGAAAAAGCGAAAAGTTTCCGACTCGTCCGTGTGTAAGCCTAAAGTGAGCCCCGTGTTAAGTCACTACCCTGTTCTTTGAAACTTTTCTTTTGATCTTTTATTTGTTTGCCTTAGAATATCAAAATGTAGAAACAACTTTTTACGAACAATGTGTGTATTTAAGTGTGCTGGTTTGGTGTCTTTTAAAACTTCATTTCCTTCGTTCGAAATTGCGGTTTACGAACAATTTCTGTCTGTCTCTATGTAAATGTGCCGATTTAGAGTCCACCTTTGGACACCTATGTGGGTTTGAATCAAAACTTATCTTTTTTCACTTCTTTACTTACTTCACACTTATCTTTTTTCTGGGTTACTCAGGTAAACAACTTAGTATAAGTAGTTTACCTGAGTAACTTAATAGGTCTAGTAATTAGATAGACTTATTTTTTAAATAAAATTCTTTTTTATCTCGGAGGGAGAAGATCTTTCAAAGGTATTTGATGGGATCGAATGATGTCGTGATGGGAGAAATTCTCAATTCAGTTATTTGATATGTCCATCTAATAAAAACTCGGTAGCCTTCTTCTGTGGTAGTATAGAACACCAGGGCCTTTAGACGAAGACACAGAGCAAGGCAAGAGCACATATTGCGGGAACATTTAGCGGGCATGTTTAGTTATAGCGCCCCCTTTACTCGGGCACTGGTCGTGCTTACGTCGGTGTGGGACCACTCACACGAACTTCCATCCCGGGAACGTAGCTCCCACTTTAGCAACTTCCGGTCCTGGAATCCTTTTACTCACTACCGACAGGAGATAAAATAGCGCTATTCTGTACCAAGCTCCAAAGACATAACTTAACACTCCTCTGCGACGTATTGAGCGACGTAACGCCCTTGCGGCTTGTACGCACCTGTGTTGTACGTACAAATCTGTATGGATTACGGGCGGACACAAGTGCCGTGTTTACGTCGGTGCTACAAGACTGGAGGCAGAAATTACGTTTGTGTATTCGTAGATGATACACAGATTTTGGTTGCCGGATACACATTATTGGAGGCGACCATCTTAGTCCTCAAGAGTAGGAACGCATTCGCGACCATCCTTAAATAGAACTTGTGTTCTATTTGAGATAGGACGTGGTTGTCCATGGGCTGCAGTGACCACTTAACATCACGTGGCCTGCATGCCCGTTTTTTACTCTTTCGCAATAAAAAAAAGCTATATTTGGGCCTTTTTACATATATCACAAGAGACGCAAACGAGCGTGCGGGCTATTGACGTTAAGTAGTCGCCGCAGCTCATCCAAATACAATCATAAACAGGACCAAAGGTCTATCTCACTTTGTACCGTTTTAAAGATGGGGGAACTATAGTTCGGCCGGGGAGTTACCACCGCCGCCTTCGTAATCAGCAAAGCATTACTTGTGTTTCCGGTGCGGCTTTAAGGTGTGTTTGCGGGGTACATTTTGAAGCGAGGCGACCATCTTAGTCCTCGGGAGTAGCAACGTATCTACATTCGAGCTCAGATACGATTTCAGTCGTGTTTCCGGTTGCACGTGGATGTTTATGGGCTGCGATACTTAACATCAGGTGGTTTGCATGCTCGTCTACTACTCTTCACACATAAAAAGAAAAAAAAAGAAAAGATATATTATGCGTTGATATTCCTGAGGGTCAAAGCCTCGGCTACAAGTATAGCTTATAATACAGCTCTGTGACAGAAACACAAAAATTGCTTCACAAAGGATTATATGAGTAACTGTGGTATTTCCCTAGTTGAAAATTACTGTTCTGTTACCTACCAGCCTTCAATTTTAACCACCACGACATGCGTCAAAAGAAGTATAACTTAAAAATATGTATTTTCACTTACATTAACATATCAAATATTCATATCGTACAAAGAAGCTAAGAATTTATTTTTTATTCATAAACAATAACGAATTCTCGTAGAGAGTCGAAATATCTACTCAAATATTAAGCAACGCACACACCAGATGCTTTGAGTAAACTTAGTTGAATTTAAAAAATACAAATTTAGTTTATAAACGATTTTTTTAATATATGTGACATGAAATAAAAAAAACTAAATTTAGGTTAGGTCGATTAATCTACCATTAGCATCTGTCAACAGTTTTCCTCGCCACCGCAGTTCGCCGTAACCACGAGTCATGTAACTTGTTCGAAATATCGGCTATCAAAAATCAAAAACCATTAATCGTAAATACCTGGTTCATAGTACAATATTTTTTTTAAGTTTATCAATTCGGCAATTCGGTATTCGGTAATTTGATGCATATGAACTCGTCTGTATAGGGATTTGAATGGTAGTGGAATTCTTAGACATTATTAGGATAATGTCTAAGAATTTCTATAGTAGGCTACAAAAAGGTCCTCGAGTGGCGACCACGTCTAGACAAAAGAACAGGGCGTCCCCCAACCAGACAAGGCGTCCCCCAACGACCTGATGAGGACAGCGGGTAACCACTGGATGCAGAAGGCGTAGAACCGGTCAGGGTGGTGCCACCTGGGGGTAGCCTATGCCCAGTGGACGCATTAAGGCTGATGGATGGATAGATGGATCCTACTACAGTAGCACCACAGCACCTTTACCTATAGTATAGCAGCAGTATAGCGCTACTATATTTTACTTCCAAAGGTTACACACTGCAACCTTTATTACCCACACCTGGATACAAATCTCTTTCTACTATGGAAAGAAACTTATATTCTCCAGTGCAAATTGGAGGAGATATTTTTGCCGGATATTATTAAAACCACCCACAATGCCTTCGACAAAGTTTAGTCATCCAAAACTGCGTGCTTAACGTACCCATCAAAGCGCGGGAACGTGTTGAAACTTTTGCCACTAGCGGTCACCCATCCAAATTTTGGCTGTGTCAGACGTTAATTCACTTTGTAAATCTTTTGCTATCTAAACAACTAGTTCTTAATATTACGTGAAAAATAAATAAAATTTAAAATTAGTACATACTATCTTTTGACGAACGTTCTTTTAACACGTAAATATAGGTTATATACAAACATTAACTCGCGCCTTATTCCCTACAGTACATCCTAATGAAAGTTACACATGTATATAATTCTATTAACCATAACTCGCTGCACTCCAATTTGCAGCCCATTATTAACTAATACCGCGCCAGATAACCGCTACACGCAAGCCAACTCAACTGAATTACCCAACATTAACTAGGTTTCCAAGTTGGCATTGCAAATATTAGAGCACGTAGATTGAACGTACAGTACTCCAATTACTAAGGTTCCTTCGACCATTGAATATCCAGTAGGAATGCGGGAATCATCACAAATATGTCACGACCAGTAAATAAGAGAAATGATTTTACAATCCTGACATTACTATAAGAATATAGAGAAGAGAGTATATAGTAATATAGATGGCGCTTTGGGCATCAAAAGCGATACTGCAGGGATTTAACCAAATAAAAAGTTAACGACTTATTCAATTAAACTATTACGGCAATCTAGTGTTACAACCATAATAGCAATTATATTGCTAAATGACAATAGAAAGTGCTAGTATAGTCTATTGAAACAGATAGCGGTCTGTGTACCATGACGCATGCGATTATAATGCGTCACCAGCTAGAACTACAGTTCCTTCTTAAAATAGGTTGAGGTAAAACAAAATAGGCGGGTGGGGCGATCAGGTGATGTCGTCCGATTCGATGAGAACATTTTTTTACAATCTACCTTCCAAGAACACAGCCGCATTCCACATAAAAAATACTAAGAATATAGGATTGATACATAAACATGTGTCATTCCTACTTATCCAAAGAGTAATAATTGCAGATGTAAATCGCTTGATATAAGTGGTCACTGCAGCCCAAGAACATACAACATCCAACTGGAATAAGTTACATCTGAACTCGTGTATACATTTCATGCTGTGACACTCCCAAAGTGTGGATTTATAGACTTCACACACTTTTAAGAACTTTATAAAAAAATCACCAGTGTATAGATTTCGTATGTCCTCCTTCAAGTATATAGCAATAATAATTATGTTTTTAAAGAACAAAACATTGACAAACCATAAATGTGTCAGACCATAAATGTAGGTTATTCCATTGCATTTGTATACATGCAGTAGGTAATTTAAGTCATCAGGTAGGCAACACTGAACTAGATTTTAGAGAGACTATCTTCCCAGAGCCGTATCACAAACGACGCGACAGACGAAGTAAAACCGAGCACAGATAACGGTTGAACGAATGACAACTAGGTGACAATTTCATTAGCGTAAGTTACATTAAATACTAGCGTAAACTTGCACTTTTTACTAATAATATAAGCTTATAAATAGCTATAAACTAAGTGACAATGCGTATTTGAAAAATATTGCTTGAAACGACGGTAAATAACTATAATAATTTATAGCTATTGCTACGTTTTAATATATTGAAGCGTGTTAAAACATAGTAAGTGACCAAAAGTACAACCTCTATACGTTCATATTTTGAAGTAGATTACGTAATTTTCCTGTTTTATTACCAAAAAAATTATTTCTTTCTTTATAAATGAACAAGAAATAAACATAGAACAATTCACTCAATCCTGATAAAAACTAGGGTCTAGTTATGTGCGAGGCACTGTTTCCGAAGACAACCTATTGAATACTGACCACGAAGCTCCCATACCCGGCTCGCAAACTAACTCCTTCACACCATCAGCGTTTTTTATTCCCGTGAATAGCATACGTACATTTTCTGAGTACACCCTTCTGACATATAACATTAAAAGGTCACACGTTCTTTTAAAAAAGTACAACTATAGAAGAGTAGATTGATGACGTATAAAAAAACATAAGCCAATGAAATGCTGCAAGGTCAAATGCAACAAACATGGTATTGATGGCCAGTATTGGCGATTTTCTATTCGACCAATCAAAACAAGACTATGATACAAGAACTGCTATCCAACGATAACGTAATATTTTTGACGAAATAAACGTTTGCATTTGTAAAAAAAGATACGTTTGAAATTATTTACCGCTTGGATAGATCTATTATCTTCCTGTATATGTGTAGGCGACACACTAATACTCTTTAATACAGGCACAAAATAATATATGTATATTTGAAAGTAGAACAAAAAAAGCTAAATGAAAAAAAAACAATATCGCATCATTCCTATGTTTTTGTTGATTCCATATTCTGCGCAGTATTAATTATTATTCTATTTATTTTAAAACATTAGAGACATTACAAAAGCCGGTGTTTATTGTCTATAATTTTACCAAATCAATCGGTGAGTGTTTTGTGCGTTACAATATTTAATAACAAATTATATTTTAAAGCCTAGCTGAATGACATAGTGGCGATACATTTTTTTTTTTTCAAAAAAATAATTACGTAAATGAGGCTAATTATTAGCGAATTAAAAGCGAACAATTGAGAGACAGACTGAGAGAAAATGTTTAACAGTATGTAAAGACACACAAAAAATGCTGTCTGTTGGTTTATTGATTAATTAAGTAGCAATCGTTTAACTTTTTCCAAATCTTTGAAGTCTATTTTACAACCTTCAAAGTTAAACACAGCTTGAATAACTATGGTTTGTTATAATACAAGAAATATAAATAATACAAGAAATGTGGAGTCAATGTGGAACAATGAATATTCCTACTAAATTTGAACTATTGGGATTCTGATTAAAATTCTTAATAGGTATCTAGGTTCTCAATTTCAGTTGGAAATCTAAATAAACATCACTATACTGTGATTTTAGGACTCAAAACCTCGAGGCATTTGTACAATATTATAGGCAGTTCCATAAGTTATTCTAAGATAATATCAATGACTAAATTTTGATAACAATTATTATTGTTGCTAGCAATTATCTGTGTCATTTCTCAATATCAATAAAAATTGAGCTGTAGTTCGTGTTACATCACGGAATATGTACCAGAAAAAATGTCAGTAATTTAAATTGCGCTAAATTTAATAGTACCTTTGAAATACTTTCAAACTGAAAAAACATGGAAATCCTGAAAAAAACACAGTATTAAAAAAAATTGGAAACAATATCTGAATGCATTACTGTACGTCAAATAAGTTATGTCAGCTGTCCATGTCATTTATGCAGTCAGCTCTCACTGTCATTTTTATGTCACACGTTATTTGGACAAAGAAAAAGTAGGTAAAATAACAACTAAACTTTTATTTGTTCTAAGCTTACGATATTGATATAATGCCATTGTTTGTCGACATCAGACTAAAATACCGTATTTTAATATGACATCATTATATTGACACTAAACGTATAAACGTAATAAAATAGCTTGAAGCATTTTTTATATTAATTTTAATAATTTGATGATATCTGACACTGGCTAAAAAGATGATAAGTTTAAGGAAATAAGCTAAAGAAAGAAAGAAACAAGCGCGAGATGAATAAATAATTTTCTATGGTTCATATAATAAAAGCCATTTCGACTCGGTGGTAGTTATTTTTTATCTCGAATATGGTTGTTGAGTTCACTTTAGTTCACACCATACGTTCCATTTACCTCTTTATTTAATCTGTGTTTACTAACGTATTAGTTAAATTTGCCTGCACACAAGAAACAAATTCCGTAAAGTCATTAAGGCGCCACATCACTCACCTCGTTATTTATTTTTATCGCATTAAGGGGCGTGTACACGAATATAGGTCACCTATACCCTGTTCATGTCTTTAAGGCTAGTCAGTCGTGGATAAATGAATATAACGCTACGATTTAAAAAATTGTAAAGTGAATATTTCAAAATAAGGAATTACAGCCAAATAGGACGTAATATACTTTTTACAAAACATCTTTCTATTTAGAATAAAATTAACATAACATTAGGGTTTATATGAAAAATAAATAAAATTATATACAATGTTATAATTAGCATTTATCAAAAGCTTCTTCTCAGTCCAATAATTAATTTCTCATTAGAATTTATAAAAGCAACGTAATGCTTGACTTATTTTGCCAGTATAATATTTATAAAGTCGATTTTCTTCCACAAAATACCATAAAGTATTTGTGCAAAAATACTATTGGTTATATCAATCACAGATTTGAATTACAAAAACAAAAACAAAATCTTTAATATCAAAAAAAAACTTTTTTTTCTACTTTCTTATCGCCTTTATAACTTACAAAGTGTCAGTCAATTTGGAATTACCAACAGTTAACTTATTTGTATACAAAGGAGACTTGATTTTACCTCTTTCACTGTTTTTTGTTACAATTTTGATCAGAAAGCGTTTTCTCGAACCCGAACATTAAAGTTACAAAAAGTTCCTCTAACGACACGATCCGGTACGTCCTAGATATCCCAACTTCACCTGTTTTCTAAAGGAATCAAGATTGACTCACGAAAATTTAAATTGACTTTCATCAGAGCAAATATTCAAGCAGTCCCAAATTGGTTGTGAAACGGAGTATAAGCATTATTGAAGATACTTTTAATAAAATTTAAGCTAACAATTTGTAGTTTTGAGTCTGTTTTAGTGAAATTAAGGAATCAAATGACCAGACGGTGGAACTATAATGCGACTAAATACGTAAAATGTAGTTTCCACCGCCGACTTCATATTCTCCTGTAAAGTAATTCTTTTGTTTCGGTCAGTGTGGTGTGATTATCGACTTCAAGAAGCGATGCGACTATCTCAGTCTTTCGGAGTAGCAACAGCTATCTACGTACGACTTCTGATGGAACCTTAATCCACTTTAGGTGTACATGATCATCTGCATTAGTACACCCATTGATTTACTGAAATTAACGAATAATAGGATCAGGTGGAAGGACTTTAATTCGACCGGGTACCACCGACGGCTTCATAATCTCCCGTAAAGCAAATCTTTTGTTTCGATTAGTGAGGTGTGATTATACTACAACAAGGGATGCGACTATCTCAATCTTTCGGAGTAGCAATACATCTATCTATATACGACTTTAATAATATACGAGTTTAGTCCAGTTTCAGCTTACATGTCCATTTGCTTCAGTAAGCCCCTAATATCACGTGGTCTGCATACTCCTTTACTCGTTACTGCGTGCTCGTTACTCTTCACACATAAAAAACATTCAATACACTTCGTGTAAACTACATATAAAACAGGAGTTTTACTTAAAGTCGATCACGGAAGCGTTTCTACTCCTGAGGAAAATTATCGCCTAGTATGTGAGCCAGTAATGACATTTCCTAACGAAACACAAGATTTCCTTGACGATAGAAATAGATATGTTGATGGTACCTCGTCGGGTAAATTATCCTCGTTGGCCCATCTTGCTAATACAGAGTTTAGAAGTAAATAATATTTTTGGCTGAACTGCAAATAAAATTTTGGTAATAACTATGACTCAAGTTAATATATAAAAATAATTAACATATTTTTAATCAAACGATAATGTATGTGGACTACTGGATGATAAGGGATCATTGTCGTTTAAAGACACCAGTTGCGTTGCTAATGCATCACCTGATTTGAACAGCATTGCACCATTTCTGAAGTAGTTAATGTGAAGACGCTTGGATTACTTCAGTTTATTCATAAAACATCTTGCTAATACGGTATTAATCATTGATATGAGGTACGGTGTGGGCATTAATAATTGGTAGAAATTGCAATAAAATCTTATCCTTATTAGTTCTACGGATAAGGTTGGTCGACCGGAGAGTATCGCTGCTCAGTTGTTTGTCAACTTTATGTTTAAACTGACAATACTTAGCAACGTTCTTGAGTAGCGCCTCTCGAAACGAGAAGTTTCCATTAGCATGAAACAAAACAAAATTTATTAGAGGGTTTCATTTCTTGACGTTTTAGAGATCCGCAAATAAATGAAAAAAAAGAATCCTTATTTACGTCTTTTACTTTATTCGTTTTTATATACGTCTATCCGCGTAACCGTCTTTTCGTCTTTCCGTCTATCCATATTTCTCCGTCTTTGAATCTATCTTTCTATCCGACTACCAGTCTATCCGTCTATCCGTCTATCCACCTATTTGTCTTTCCGTCTATTTGCTTATCCGTCTAATCAGTAACGAAAATTATAAAACGGACACGAAGTAGGTGTGTTCTATAAATCCCTACAATAATGTAAGGAACTAGTGAAATACAACCTGAGTTTAGCGCTCCGTACTTGTAACTGGAAATTGAAAAAAATCCAGTACGTATAATGTGGGGAATCATTAGACATGTTTCCGAAATGTTTTTAATAACTTTTTTTTAATTACTTCAAAAAATCTTTCACTGTCACAGCTATTCGCTTATGGAATTCCTTGCCTATATCTATTCGACATTCCACATCCC
>DWON01010983.1:0-10448 GCA_018251015.1 Phocides pigmalion okeechobee
ATATATTAGGTATATTTTAAAATGTTCTATTATACATATTGAATAAAATAATATTTAATGTTATTAATAAAACCGTAAACTAAACAATCTCAAAGGAGTCTGAGTCCCGCGTTGAATTTGTTGAGTAATTTAAAGGTGGTAGAACTGTAGTTTAACCAGGGAGGTACCACTGCAGCCCTCATAATCCGCCATAAAGCATTATTTGTGTTTCGGTTGGAGAGGTGCGGTTGGCGGCTATACTTTGAAGCGAAACGACCATCTTAGTCCTCAGGAGTAGCAACGTATCTACGTTTGAGCTCAGGTAAGATTTCGGTCGTGTTTGATCTACGGGCTGCGACTGTTTAACATTAGTGGTTTGCTGCACTTCTCACAAAAAAATTATGATTGGTCTGAGACTTTTGTAACTATTTTCAAGTGTCTTAAAATAAATATAAGTTTCTTTCTGTCAGAAAACACTAGGATACAAATGGCAATGTACAGTTAAGAACCGTTTATTGCGGCTTGTCTGTTTCGCTATGTGGTATGTAGACATAATTATGTATACGTATGTATAATACTTTGAAATATTTATATTAGTGTCGCTTATCCATAAATTATTTTAGCAGAAAGGTAACAATAAGTAAATAAAGTTATTAAAGGAGTATTTATATTTAAAAGACTTCGCAGAAAAGTAATAAAAAATTATAATAAAATTTGTTATTTATAATTTTGATAAAATTTTTAGACTGCTTTAAAGTTATGTACCTTAGGCTGAGTATATTTACAAGGAAATGATTTTTTATATTGCTATTCGCTTCAGTAAGGTCACGTTTTATTTCCAGAGATATTATGATTAATCAATAAAAAATAATTTTGTTATATTATTTCCTCAAAACACACTCGCAAGGGTTGGGGAGGGGGATAAAAAGAATTATGGACATAAAACTTTTAAGAATTAACGTGGCCCCAAAAAAGAAGAAATAAATTGAGAAAATGTATTTTTTTACTTATATGTATATTAAAAAAATATTACGTAATGTCTTTTTGGGTAAGCTGTGGGTTTTCCTCCCTTCAACGACTATAAATCAACTCAATTCTAGTGGCTGGAAGTTCGAATTGCTATTCTGATCCCAAATACTTGAACGTCATTATTTATGGGGAGGCCGAGAAAAACAAATATTGCAAGACTTGGTCACAGATGGCGCTCTTGACAAAATCCGATTTATCGCTGCGAGTTATGATAAGTTGTTGTCATTTCTTTGGTATTTCGGATATTTGGACTAACTTTACATTTGTACAGAACTGAACCTTAATTGTCAGTTCGTAAGGCGTACTTTTTAATTTGTTTGCAGCAATTTTCAATTTTCACTGATATGATGAAGTTCATGTAGCAAGTATAACACATAATATGTAGACTTAGAATACATGGAATATAATAGAATAGACTATAGACTTTCTAATCAGGTTCGCAAAAAAACTTGGAAATAAAACTTGATACAATCGTAATTATAATTTTAACTTGTACTTTCTTGGTGGTTGTTTTAACAATTACTCGTGTTTGCATGGAACCGCTTGATAGTTTTGTGTTTCAGTAGGAGAGGTACAGTTGCCTGCTACATTTTAAATCGAAGACCATTTTAGTCCTCAGGAGTAGCGACACTTGTACAAATTAATTCAGAAAGGATTTCAATTCTCTTTGCTATTGTATAAGGATGTCCACTGTCTTTAGACGCTATTTAATATCAGATAGCCTGCATGCTCGTTTTCTACGCTTTTTTAAATTTTGCCCAGTCATTATCATCTTTTTCGGTCTACTCATACCGGCATATGTGGCCTTCGTAACTATTTAGTATTTTAACATGATTCCAGGATTGACAACGTAGTTTTACAGAGAGGCATTGGCGTAGTTAAAGATTCTTCCTAGGAGACAGCAGTCTAGCTGAACTAGTCACCGTTTCTTGAACACTAACGAATTTTAGGATACGCAGAGAAGATTTAGCGGTAGGTAATGCCCTCTAAACAACCTACAAAGAGGCTTTAATTTGCGTAAAAGTTCTGAGGCGTCAAGAGCTATAGCCAATTAATCTGAACGACGACAGTTGGGTAGTCCCAGCGTTAATCCTGCAATTAGATAGCTTCCTAGGATAGTGAGCGTGACCGACTTGTTTACGAACGAGCAATACGGTAGAGTCGGTAGTTAGGTGGTAAAATCTGATAAGGTTTAAAACATCTTACGGTAATTTATTTAAATAAATTCTGTGTAAAAAGGCGTAGGTTATTATAACATCAACGATTTCTGAAATTATTTATTTTTTGTCAATAAGATTGGTTATAAAATTTTAACATTACTAAACAGTTCATACAACAAAGAAATATTGAAAAATTAAACTAAAAGGAAAGTTAAAGGAAAAAGTAATAAAATTGATTAAACATGTATTTATTATTATTTTATATTATTTATTAGTATTTAATATTAGTTTATGTCAAAAAACATAAAGCATGCAGTCTGAACATCCTTTCATCTAACATACAGTTCCAACCAACAAACAGATCAAAGTGAGGGAATATATAAAGGGGGGAAACGAAAAGATAAAAATACGGATAAAATTTGGAATAGAAAAGAACAGGAAAGTACGTCAGAGGAATAAAGGAATTTAAAATAAAATAATTTAAAACAAAATAAAGTGTTACATAGAGATACATATTTTTCAAAATTGAAATCTATAAACAAATTCCAGTATATGACCAGTAAATATTAAACAAGCGTGTATTTATTGTCTATTAAACTTAGGATATTCTAAAATATTGAGCCGAGTGCTCGCCACTACATGGTATTTCAACGACAGTAGTAGTGTTCACGGTACGCCGGCCACGAATAATGAGCGCGCTGCGTACAGCACTTTGTTGGGACATTGCAGATATGAATTGGACAAAGGAAGACGAGATTCCTCTACGGCATCGTTCTGATATTCGTCTTTCATGGCCTAATTCAGTATTTAGACTAAATGTAAAATATTAAACAATAGTTTGAGAATATTTAGGTGTATACTTTCGGGCCGTGATTGCCTTAGCCGTCTGACTTTGATTGTTAAAGCTGAGGTGTTTTTACGATTAAATCAATTTGTTATTTTTATTTGTTTACTTTTTATTACTCGTTGTATTTGCAGTATAATTGGGACGTACATTTGTTTGGGATAAAAATATAACAAAAATTATGTATTTTAATAACAATAATCCTAAAAGTACAACGGGATAAGCTCCCAGAAGCTTGCAATATTGCATAAAATATTTAAATTCTGTGATGATATTAGTTTTTAATCATACACTATGCTATCACATCAGACATCTGTGATGACATGTAGATACGTTTGCTTCTCTTGACATTGAAATGGTCACCATGCTCGAATTTTTGTTCAATGATACTATGGAAGGATAAGAGGGTTCTAACCTATGGGTTTTACGACTCCCGTAGATCGAATCACGCTACGTCAACTACAAATAATGAGCCGGCTCCGTGCACGTAAACGTGAGACAGATAAAGGAAATGGACCTATCACTGAAATGTACGGTAGCTTTTATGTAGTGATAAACCTTCATGATAGTTACTACTCTACCTATGTTTTTGTAAGTAATATTATGTAGTATATTGCAGGTGACACAATACTTATCTGTATATAATGGCACAAAGGACTATATGTGCATTTCAAAATAGAATATAAAAAAGTTTAATGAAAAAAAAAAACAATATCGCATCTGTAATATATTTCTTTTTTCATCTTGGCATTGTTTTTTTCTGCGTTGTATTTTCTATACACTAAAATATCAAGAGAACTGCAAAAGCCGGTGTTAATTATATATATATATAGTCTATAGTCATCTGTGAGTGTTCTGTGCGGTACAATATGCTATCTAGATATTGTTTTTTGTCAAGGTAGTAATGGGTCGACAATAGGTAAGTATCTAAAATCCGATGTGCGTATGTTCTTTATTTTTCGCCCTGAAAAAGGCCCATTTGTACTTTTTTCAGAGGTCTAAGATAGTCACGTTATACGTCAGTGGTAGTCTATTTATTGACTAAATTACCGGTCTGTTCAGGGATCCCGGTTGCGAATCCTCGGCTTTTGATTTTTCGAAGTTATGTGCGGATTATAAATATATTATTAATTGGTTTGACGACAAAAAAAATATTGTGAGAAGACGTGCATGCCTCAGTTTATTGTAAAGTTTCCAAAATTGTATGAAGTGTCAAACCGCACTTGGCCAATGTGGTGGGATATACCTTAACCTTCATTCAAATTCAAATATTTTATTTCATTGTAAGGTTTTTACATACACTTAATGAACGTCAAGGGTACAGTGTAAAATCCGGCCAGAAAAAAAAGCCGGCGGTTTTTTATTTACAACGTCTGTACAAACGTACAGACAAACGTATATCTGCATGTTTGTGCACGATAATGTCAGAAATGGTTTATCCGATTTTAATTCAATTTTCAGGATTGTATTGTGATGGGCTTCACTTAACATTTAGTGTTTTTTCATTTACATCGGTTTACAAATAAAGAAGCTATGTGAATTTATCTAAAACGTAAACGAAATTGCAGGCAAAAACTCGTTTTTAATAAAGACGCAAAAAATATCTTCTACGACCACATTTTGTATAAAGTTATGTATTTCTTAGTATTGACATAATTATATGGAAAGCTACATTTTATGAACACAGTAAAATACGTTCGTACATGTTAAAAGTTAAGCTACGAGAAGTATTTGCAACTGAGAAGCGTGTAGAGTTGAGTTTAGTTAATATTTCCCTATTAAGGTGTTGTCAGAACGTAAACACTATTTTATAATTTGTATATTAATTGAAGTTTCCTTCAATATTCCTTTTAATATCCTTATTCAATGGCTTATGTAGATCGCAGGACCGCGTTTAGCAAAGTGTCAACAACTTAAAATTTTACATTTCCGTTGCTGACAAATATTTTTATATATATTATAAGTTTACATTTTAGTATATAACGGGTACTTACGATTAACACTTTTTAATTCCCGATATTTCGGGAAAGTTCCATGGCTCGTGGTCACGTGGTCATGTACAGCTTAGGCAGGAACCAATCAAAATTTTTGTACAAATTCGTAGTCTAAATAAATTAGGCAAGTGTAGGCAACACAATACCTATGTTTTAATACAGGCACTAAATAATATATAGACATTTATAAATAGAACATAAAAAAGTTAAATGAAAAAAAACAATATCGCATCAATATATATTTTGTGATTCCATTTTTCTGCGCACTATTTTTCTCTACAATAAACATTAGAAAAACTACTAAAGTCGGTGTTAATTAGTTATAATTTTATGATACCAGTCGGTGAGTGTGTTGTGTGTTACAGCAAGAATTAACTACGAGTTGGCATAAGAGTATGAAATTATGGGAAATTGGATGCAAGGCTTATTGCTCTTGGTACTAGAAACATAAGATTGCTGCTAAGAAATAGAGGATCATTGTTGTGACTACTATAACATTTATTAACTTATCTTTTATTTTTTTAACTTTCTTATCTTATCTATTATCTTCTATCGTGCACCTCTACGATCCGACAAGTCGTTTATAGCAAAGTTGTTACGTGTTTGAGAGAGGTCTGTATTAAGTCTGGTTGGAGCTCGAACGACTCAATTCTGGAGCCTGAGGCGACGGAAATTTGCCCACTCAGTTATTCAGGCGATATCATAACTAGATATGCAAGTGTATATTATATGTACTCTAGTATGTACTTATAATCAAGCCTCCATGATGGTTTTGAATTGTTGCAAATAAGCGCTTATGTTTGTATTTAAAATGATTGCGAATCGTTGCAAATAAACTTCAAATTTGGAACAATCGTAAACGAAAGAAAGTATTCTGGTTTTTAAATGCCATTTTTTAAACGACTTGTAAACAGAAGGTTATCTAAATAACTATTTTTGAAAGAAATTAGCATCCTGCGGAGTGCTAAAAGATACAATTTTTATGGACTATTATTCTAAAACAACTGTTGTTAGCTCTTCTTTATTACTATTTTTTCCATATAAAATATGTCATCATGCAAAAAGTTATAGCCATTTGTATTAAAAAATCAGGGCAGCTCGATTTAGTTGTTGGGAAGTGTGTTTGTAGTGGTTCTTGAAAGCCCAATTTTACGGAGTTTGGTTAGATATTATTTATATCATAATTGGCTATTTTCGCTATAATATGAAATATGGATAATGCATTAACTAAAGACAGTTTCATATAGCGTCATCTTTTTCCAATTTAGTTCTTCCAAGAGACGGTAGTAAGGGCTTGTGTCTTTGTCAATGCTGGGTTTGATAATAAGAGTAGCTTTTTTATGTTGGGGAAGAAATGTAAATTAGCGAGGCTACAAGGTATGGGAGGGACCGTGTCGGTACCTCGGGCGCTGTCAGCGGAACGCCCATCGCTGACATTTCACAACTGAGAGCTTACAGGTTAAATACGTAAGCCTTAGACCACATTACGAAGATTCTGAGAATACATTTTTTTTATTTTTCTGTTGTTCGAATAGGATGTACGTTCTCCATACTCGTAATTCGTGAAGCGATTCTTGTGATTCGGTTGGAGAGGTTCTTTCTGTTGATAGATACGGTAGACGACTATACTTCCAAGCGGGGCGAGCATTTTAATTCGCATGATGCACTTTAATCGTGTTTGAGGTGAGATGTGGATGTGAGGTCGGCTACAGTGGCTTGACATCAGGTGGTTTATACGCTTAATTGCTACTCTTCTAACACAAAAATAAGCGTATAATAGTATATAATGCATAAACTATTGTATATAAGCTCATCTTGTTTATTAATTCATAAGCTCATTGGTTGAAGTGGCTTTGGACGTCCAGATTCGTATATAGGCTGTAGCAATTCTGTCAGGGAGATACAACTCCGCCCTCACAAATCGCCGTTGAGCAATTTTTGTGTTTCTATTTAAGTGATTTGGAACTATAACAAGTCGGCTTTTTTAACACAAACTAACTGTCTTAGTTAACTTAAACGTAAACGAACAATTTAACACTAATTTTTATTAATTTATTTATTATTTTAAGGTCACTAATACACTGTACACTGTTACATTGTTCAATATTGAACATAATATTGTTTATCATTCTAGGCGCCAGTACAATTACTAGTGAGGAGCACATGCAATACAACATTAAATAAATATATAGATATTTCAAAGTTAATAGTGAAAGTCCACTGCACACTCGACGTGAGTGACGAGAGTTCATGAAGAAAAACCTCGACAGGCTTGTGAGCTCACTAGGTTATAATCCGATTGGGATATCCCAACAATAATAAGAGAGGATTCTCTTAGAATTATTTATAGAGGATCTTATGGATATGATACATATAAATAGAGATATGTAAGCAACTTTTACACGGAAAAAACACTGAGGTTGTTTCGTGCAATTGAAAATCATAAACAGTACATTTCAGGCATCTAACAGTAAAATGTACGTAAAATTCGATACCACATAAGTACTTTTCAGACCTTTAACGGCATTAGCGACCCAGTTCACACGGAAAGGGGTAATTTGTCACCAATTTAGTGCGTCGGTATATTTTATGTTACCCATAAAATGGATTCGATGTCGTAAATTTTTGTATTGGATTGACTATTTAACATATAACATTGTAATATTCTTAAAATAATGAATTCCAAATGTGACCTTTTAGAATATTTAGTATTTCGATGGTCCAAGTAGTCGGTGGAATAGGTGGTCTAGTTCAACAGGGGAGGTACTACGCTTAATACGTTGTCTTGAAGCAACTATTTTGTTTCGATTGGAGACAGATTCATGCTACATTTATAAGCGAACTGACCATCTTAGTCCTCGGTGGTACCAATGATGGTCGACTTCAGGTGAACGGCAGATCACTTACCATCAGGATATGGCAAGCATGAATTAAAAGTTTTACATCGATTAATATCGTAATTTTACAGTAAGAATGTTATTTTTTTGCTAACGCTTTTATTTAACTTCCTACAATTTTTTCATTTCAGGCGTTTTAAATGATAATCTATTCGTATCGAGTAAGAATTAGTTTTGTGGATGATTAGCGTTCAACAATGAGGTTTCCTTACTAAAAATAAATGATATATAATTTACTTAAACTACGTAAATATTGGTTTTATCATCATGTTTTTACATTGATCCATGCTTGCGCATCTGTGGCGTTTCTCTATGGTTCCCCACGGAACAGTTTTGTCAACTATGTTTACGTTTCGCAGGAAAATGTTATGGTAGATTGGAGTACAAGATAATAATAATAAATAATAATAATAATAACTCTTTATTCATCTCATAAGATGCGATATGAAATACTGAAACAAACCAATAATGTTTGTTTCAGTATTTCAAGTCGTACCCAACCCTCTGAAGATTTTCATATACGAATTCATATATGTGTTAATATAAAAAATTGACCATCAATTAATTATATATATTACATAGCTGTGTTCTATTTTCAAAAATGCTTCCAAATTGTTAAGTATACTGTTAATAACCAATCAATTTTTGTCATAATTTCAGGGCTTAGTAGGGGGTTAATGCTTGCCGGGGTAGCTGCAGCTGTCAAATCGGGATCCTGCGCCTTCGAAATCTAAGAGCTGAACAAGAATAGGTATTGTGAATGAAACTTCGACATACCCCTTCGTCTTGCCACTGGGCGATGTGAATCGTTAACGATCTCCAGATCTTTGCCAAAAATATAGATTTAGATCGTAGATGAATAATTAGAACCTGCGTTGGTTTTCTTATATAATTAATTATTATTATATATTAATTAATTTCTTATATAATAATTTATAGAGAGCAGAGTGTATTATTGCCATTGCCATAAAAGGTAAAAAAATCCATA
Organism: Phocides pigmalion okeechobee; assembly: GCA_018251015.1. Classification (NCBI taxonomy): domain Eukaryota; kingdom Metazoa; phylum Arthropoda; class Insecta; order Lepidoptera; family Hesperiidae; genus Phocides; species Phocides pigmalion. The sequence continues at coordinate 8,892 of DWON01010983.1, forward strand.
TTTGTTGTAACTTTCAAATTGTAATCATAACTTGCTTTTTCTATGATAATAAAATTATGAAGATCTATGTCTAAGGACTCTTCAAATTTTTCTAAAGAGTGTCAACGACCATGTTTGTTTATGGGTGTTAGCAAATGTTTGTAATAATAATAACTAGTCACTGATAACGACTAGCCAGTACAACATATACACTTCCACATTTATTCTATTAAATGTGAGGGCTCGCTGCAAATATTATGAGAATCCTGAAATATTTATTTAGACGCTAAGTATTATTGGTTTAGAGTAAAATTTTAGTGTTCCGTACCCATATAAAAGTGCTTCGAAAGATAAGAACTGTTGCTTTGTAACTATTTTTAGGGACTCAAAGCGAAGCCTGTAGCAACGTGTAACGGTTCCCCGCGGAGCAATTGGAGGCAACCCGAAATTTGTTGGCCGCTAGTGTCCCGCACTGGGATGCTATGTTAACTTGGAGCAAAAAAATCTACTTTGATTCGGTCTCAAAGTCTTCATGTGGCAACTGTTGCTTTGTTACATTTTTTTGGAGTTTCGAAGCAAATAGTATTGTTAGTTTTTCCAATTAGGTAATGAATGCATCATGTATGAAAGAATAAATAATAGTTAAAAAAAAACTAAAAAACAGTCTTTTTATAATTTGTTAGGTGGATTTTTTATAAAAGCGTGTTTTTTTAGTTTTCTTTAACTATTCTATATTTGTCTTTTTTTCATATTATTGCATTCATCCATCCTTGATACATGTGCAAAGATTCAAATTAATCAGACATCTGGAAATTGTTGAAAATTATGCTCAAAGAATCCGTTACATACATACAATCCAAGCTGATAAAAGCGTGTTAAAAATAATGTAAGTAAATATAAACTCTATTACCCGAGCGAAGCTGGGCTGAGTCGCTAGTACAATATAGGTGTAGATGATTCAATGCAGACCTAGATTTCCACGAAGTCAGCAATCTCAAGTCTGTAATAGTAGCGAGATATACCGCGACAACACTTAACGAGTGCGCTCGGCGCCGCATTTGCATCCGAATCGATGTTTTAACAACTACCCGCAGATAGAACTTCGCGCGCTATTTGGTTTTAGGGCAAAACCCACCAGTGTCTGAAAACTAAGATAAACTACAACTATGTTTAATTACATAAATATTTATTTAAATTTTAGTTATAATAATGAAAATCTTAAAACTAATAATAATAAAAGCCTAGCCTGTTATAGAAATAGCAAATTGTTTAAAAGACGAAAAGATATAACATTATTATTAAATATTTTTGAGGTATCTTAAACTCATTTTTTTCTCTAAGAATATATTTAAATAGTAATAAGGATTTATGAAAATCAAATATTTATTATGTAAATTTACACAGGGCTTGTTATTACATATATCCAATTAATTACTAGAAATCCGTTTCTTGATTTATAACTTAAATTAGCGATCTAGCCCAGCTATATTTACTTTAGCAAGTGATAGAGCCGTTAGAGCTCGCCCGGGGCGGCACCACCGCCACCCTCATAACCCGCCGTAAAGCAACATGTTCTTC
>DWON01010984.1:0-10445 GCA_018251015.1 Phocides pigmalion okeechobee
TTACGCGTCCACTGCTGGACATAGGCCTCCCCCAGGTGCCGCCACTCTGACCGGTTCTGCGCCCTCTGCATCCAGCGGTTATCCGCTATCCTTATCAGGTCGTAGGTCCACCTGACCGGGGAACGCTTTGTGCTCCTTTTGCATATACGTGATCGCCACTTGAGGACCTTTTTGCTCCATCAGTTTCTTTAGACGTCATTATTTCTTGTAGTTTTTTTCTAAACGTAAACGTCGTTTCGTCGTAATTACGACCTGCAACACAACAATAAAAAAATGTTGATCAGGAGTACTCAGTATATGTATAGTAATATGACAAAAATGGTACTCCTAACGTGAAACGAATAATTTCAAAAATAATAAATGCCATCCGATCCCCATGGACCAAAAGTTTCAGTTCTGTTACAATGTCGTAACATGCGATAACACGGCACAAGCTTGGATGTACTGTTAATAAACTTTTATATAAATTGAATTACTTGCTTGAAAATACAATTTATTTATTTATTTATTAATAAGGCATACCAACTAAGTACATAAAGTGATCTTACAGTAATATTACAAACAAAGGGAAATTGTATATATGGACTTCAATAAAGGTTTGCACAACATTAAAATTAAAAGTATCAAATCAGACGCGTTAACGCCCTTAGGTGTAATGCGTGTAATCTAAAAAGCATGCAAATTACAGTTTTTATAAATGAAAAATTAATAATAATGCTACTTAATACTGAGCAGTGCTATTGTGGCCTTTTTCTTGCATTTACTTACTGTGTCACAAAAAAGATCTATAACAATATTCTGAAATACAGAATTATAACATATCGATTTTTTGCTTCAATAACGTGTTATCTTAAAAAACACAATTTTACAGTAGAGCATTTTTTACTTACAAAAGATTATTTTACTTAACTGTGTATTTTTTTATGTTTATTGTAGATTACGTACAAAAATTTAACACCTTACCTATCTCAAATCAAACACGGAGATTTCAATTATCAAATAAAATAAAAAAACTTGTGGTTTCAAACTTGTCACGTTATTGTAGCAAAGAAGCGATATGTATTCAAATCACAACAAATGTATATTTGATTTTTTTGCTAAATTCGTAAAATTACAGTAAATATTAATTAAAATCTCAACTGTTTGTGCTGTGACGATAAATTCGTAAAATATAGGGGATTTCTTAAGTAAATATAAATTGAAAATATAGTGAATTACTCAATAAATGAAAAACTAAAGGTTCAACAGTTTGTGATCTCTCGATAAATTCCTAGCATATGATGAATTACTTAAATAAAATAAAAAAAATACCTCAATTGTTTGTGATGTGCCGATAAATAAAAAAAAACATTTAAAAGTTTGAAGTGTTTGTGGATGATTAAAAAGAATGATTTCTAAATTTAAAAAAGTGTGATCTGTATGTACATAAATTTTGTAATTGTTATTTCAAATGCATCCTATTTGTGTCTTCCATTATTTGTAACGTTTTCTTTACTTTTTTAATAATATAAGCGATGAACAAATTTAGATTTTTTGAATTCCCCTCGCCGCCGCAGTTTCGCCGTGACCACGAGCCATGCAACTGAAGCGAAATATCGACACTCAAAAAATCAAAATGTATAAATTCCGCGATGTTTAAAATCATATGACATCTCTGAAGCTTTTACAAGTTATTATTTGAGAGAATTGTAAATAATATGTTGCTTGTTCCGTGTATAATGGGTTCCACGGCTGCAGAATTTTTTGAAAAAACAAATGGATGTTTTTGAATTGTACAGCAGAATTTTGTGAAGAAATTAATGTTCTTAATAGTCTCATGGCATTTATGTATAACATCATCCAACTGTTGTAAATATTATGTTACGATATTGTAATGAAATATACAAATAATTTGTTTTTAATGAGTTTTATTTGTGATATTGTATGTATAGTTATATACCATAATGTTATATATTATATAGAATATGGTTTAGTGCATGCTAGATTTGCTTTTCATATGCACTTTCCGAAACCGGGGTTGCTGGAAGAGATTTCATTTTGAAATAAGCAGTCCTTTGTACTACATTTTCTGTTTTATATCTTTCCTTTGTGATATAACGTGTACAAAAACATATAAATAAATAAATAAAATATTATTACAGTTATTACAATAATAAATCCTCACAATCCGCCGCAAAGCATTGCTTGTGTTTCGGTTGGAGGTGCGGTTGTCGGCTACACTTTGAAACGAGGCGATCTTAGTCCTCAGGAGTAGCAACGAATCTACGTTCGGTCTCATACGATTTCAGTTGTGTTTGTAGTTGCACGTAGATGTCTATAGGCTGCGACTACTTAACATGCGGTGGTTTGGATATTCGTTCACTACTCTTTTCACATAAAAAATCTAAAGAGTCCGTGCCGATGCGGCACGGTTCCAAAACACTAGCCGCAATCTCGTATTGAATAGCAATCACAATTCTCTGTGCGAGATATGAACCAGCCCTCTTGTCACCGGCGGCGTCGATCAATCGTGGCACAATGATTTTTTTTTGCAATCGGATAGTTATTATTTTTATTATTACTAGCAGATATATAATCCCGCGGGGAAGGTGCTACCGTTTATAATACGCCGTAAAGCAATTATCCTTTCGGTTGGAGCCAATAGAAAAAATATTTCCAGCTTAGTGCCGCCTCTCGTAACGCTGACCCGATCTAATATATGAGCAGTCAAGTGTCAAACATTTGTCAGGTCAGGACAAGACTCTGCTGTATGTGGATTGTTGCAAGATGATTACCTATTGTTATATGCAACAATAAAACTAAACACGCAGTAATTGATAATACGAATATAATATCATTCATATTATGACCTTAATACGCGATATAACTAAAATGATAGTCATCCTTATTATCAATCACCATTACCGTATCGATGAATCACAGATAACAAAATAACCTTATTTCACAAAGAAACACTAATCAGTCAACAAACAACTAAAGTTAGTTTAACATTCATTAAGTGCTCATTTTAAAAAGTGATCTGGTATTTAATTATTCCGTGCATAGATACATTGCCGTTTAACCAAAAATTCAATTTAACAAAAAACTCATTGTGTAGAACCAGTTCTTGAGGCATAAAATAGTCTCTGGTTATAGGTACATTATTTTCCTCCTTGTGTAGTTCTTCGTTATGGCCGGTACAACTGTTGGGCTCGAACATTTTAAACAATTCTTCAATGGTAGGCCTCCGAAAGAATTTATTTATGAAGACGATCAGGTGAGATATATAATTAATAATTACCTTTGACGACTTCCCAGACCGTTTTTGAGTTATCTGAATATAAATAGTATAAACGTCACAATTTATGCAAGGAAAAGAGTAAGCTACTATATATCTATATACCTCTATATCGTCCGAAGTCATGAACTCTCTTTAGCCGCTTTGTTAAGTTGAAAACTATGGTTTGATTAACTCTGTTTATCTTATCATTGACCTTGGGTATAAACCATAGATTATACTAGTAAAATACTAGCTATTATATATCTTATTAAATATGGATAGACAGACAAATATAACTAAATAGGGACCTACTAACTATAATAGTACCTAACATGACACAACTAGGAAATGTCTCCAAATTACATTTTTTAACAAAAATAGAGTTACCCAACAAAATACTTGCAACTATGGCAATTTTAAAAGAATAATAATTGTCTTTTGGAGTTTTTTGATGATTTATTGTATAGAATATATATAGACATTTATATACATAGATTCGATGTTGTTTTCTTACTTTTTACATTCTATTTTTAAATATATTCTTACTAGATAGACACAAAAATAACGTTTAACTGTTGTGTCGCCTACTCCAACTATCGATATATTGAAAATATTTACAATATCGATATGATGATAATGCTTTAGATACTATTGAAGGTTCACGCTATGACATGGATATTGTGACTAATTTTCAAGATCAACTATAGATCCAGTAACCATCGTTTTTTTTATCCCATGACGTCTCGACCTTTTGGCCACTTTGCCAATGACAACTTGTCATGCGTTAAATGATATTCTAAAATGTTGCCATATTTATTAAAGATATTAGATTAATCTACAGATATATATTGACCATGTTCTATCTGTTCATGTTCATCTATTTGTTCTTATTTCAGTGTGTAGCGTTTGATGAAGAGGACAGACCTCAGGCACCCGTTCATTTTCTCGTTGTTCCCAAGAAAGTTATTCCTCGTTTAGCAGATGCCACGACAGACGACGAAGGAATGCTTGGTAATTAAAATATGTTATAAAATGTATTGAATCTATGACTCAGGTCGCAGCGACTGAACAACGAGAACACTGTTTTTTTCTTGTTCTTCTTAAAAATGAACATCATAAATACATTCTATTTAATAGTGACTAGGTATTTGTTCTGCTTGGCTTTGGAACCTTTGGTCCAGGAAGTCAAACAAATATTTAAATACTAAGTCCCACGTTTTAATTGACGCCGCTGGTGACAAGACAAAATAATCTGGTGACAAGAGAGTTGGATCATATCTGGCGAAGAGAATAGCGATCGTTATTCAATGCAGCAGCGGTCTGCGTTATTTACACTAACTTTCTTGCACGGAGATCCTGTAGATTTCTTAGGTTAAGCTTTTATTGAAATAACTTTTTAAGAATGCAATATTCTTTTTAGGATAAATAATTGGCATTGCTTATGAAAACTATTTTATGCGGAGTAATTATGTTAAGTTTATTTTTGTTTAAACAACAGGACATTTGCTGAATATTGCAAGGCGTATGGCAAAGGAAAAAGGGCTGAACAAAAAGGGTTTCAGGGTTGTCATGAACGATGGAGTGAATGGGGGGCAAACAGTAGAACAGTTTTATGTCCAAGTGTTTGGAGGGAGACAGATGGGTTGGCCCTTTGGCTAGATTAAACTGTTGAATGTATGTGTGTTTTATTTGTAGTTAGAACTCAAGCAGTGATAACTTAGTCAAGGCAGAACAACAATTCACCCAAAGATGTACTACGGCGTGTCGTATGACAAACCGTTCGACTAGAGATGTATTACCGCCGTATCGTAAACATCATAATATTCCGCCGTAAAGCTCTTGTTTCTGTTGGAGAGGTGCGATTGCCGGCTACAGTTACAAGCAAGGCGACTATTTCAATCCTCAAAAGTTGCCACATGTACCCACACAACGTGAGGCAGAGTGTAGACCTATTCCAGGTTGTGCGTGGATGTCCATTGGCTGCGGAGACTATTTAACATCAGATGGCGTGTATCCTTTGATAATTTTCTACATAAAAGTCATAAGACTCTAACTTCACACACGAGCTAGGTATTCGAATTTCTGAATCTGTGATTTTTCAAGCTATGTGCGTATTAAAAAATAACTCGTCTTAAAGGATAAATCTCTATTTTTTTATTATGAAAGTGTAAGAAACGGGCACGCAAGCCACCTGATGTTAAATGGTCACTGCAGCCCATGGATAACCACGTCCAATCTCAAACACAACAGAAGTTCTATTTAAGGATTGACGCGTATGCGTTTCTACTCTTGAGGACTAAGATGGTCGCCTCTCATAATATGTATTCGGTAACCACTCCTCCCCAGCCGAAGCACAATATATGAAGCACATATTGCTTTACGGCGGGTTATGAGGGTGGCCGTGATGCCGGGAGAGCTCTAACGGCTCTATCCCCTTTGATTCTCAGTTGGACAAGAGTCCTCTGAAGAACGCAGTTGCGATTGAAACAATAAATGTCTTTTTTATTAACAGTATTCAGAAGCTTATCATGCCTATGAACTTTTGAATGAATTCAAGATTTAAGGAAAATATTTCGTTACCAAATTAAGAATTCCAGTAGCTCTTAACTATGTCCAGAAGTTATCCAGAAGTTAGTTATCATATTTCACATTCAGCTAATGGCAGGATGCCTTCTGTATACGAAGCGGGTATACAGATGACTTCCTAGATATAGTCGATTGTTAGGGAAATTTCAGCAAGTTCGCCTCTAAGCCGCGCCATTGAGGCCGCGTGATGGACTATTTACAAAGCCTATGTCAGTTGTGGAGACATATTTTAGCCTAATAATGCGACATTAAAAGGGTGACAAATACATCTATCTACAAGTCCCATATTTTATATGACATGATCAAATGAGAAAATCAGATTTTTTTTCAGGTCATCTGCTCCTGGTAGCGAAAAACATAGCGATTAACAAAGGTCTCATTGGACAAGGATATCACGTGATAGTCGACGAAGATTTCCGAGCTAATACATTAAAAAGTTTGCACGTCTTCGGCAGAGCTCTGCATCATATGGTGTGGCCCATGGGACCTGGGAGTAGATTATAGAACCCATAAGAGTTAAGCACATATTCTAGCCTCTTAATTTAGTAACTAGTAATCCTGACTGCTATCCGGTGGATACAGATCCATTTCCGACCCAGGGTAAATGTTTTTGCAAGAAGCACGAGAGGTCTGTGTTTATTATAGCTATTTAAGTATATGAGTGTGTTTATCAGCTGAATGACCACAGTTAAGGATTTGCCTAGTAAGGATTTGCCTAATCAGATCATCGTGTGTACGTTGTCTTAAAATATTATTATTTTAGTATTATATGATTTTAAACTAAAATTATCGCATAATTTATACAATTTATTACGTAATGGGTACTAACAATGAACTTTTCATTATTGGTGGCGACCATCTTAGTCCTGAAGAGTAGGAATGCACCCGCGTCCATCCATAAATAGAACTTCTGTTCTATTTGAGATTGGACGTGGTTGTCCATGGGCTGCAGTGACCACTTAACATCAGGTGGCCTGCATGCCCGTTCCTTACTCTTTCGAAGTAAAAAAAAACTTTTTTGCGTAATTACTGCTTGTGTTGTGTATCATGATATGGAACCCAGGAAAATAATGGGAACTAGACGTAGGGCAAATTAATTTACCACTAAGAGCTGTCAAATCTCCCTCCACCACCGCAATACAATCGTAATCAGAATCCGTTTAATTGGTTCGAAATATCGGCAGTTAGAAAAACGTCAATCTTCGCAATCATTTACGCAATAAATCATATCATAGTATTAAGCCAACTTCTACTTGTTAAGCTAACTGACGTTAATGTTTAATGAAGGATAATTTGTACAAGGAATAAATATTATATAATAATCATAATATTTGTTTTATTTTTAAATGAGTCTTTTTATAGTTCGCACAGTTAAAATTATTTAATGATCATACGAGCTTGCAGACTAACTTTTGATAAATGGCCGCTGTAACCCATGGACGCCGAAATACAACTTTAAACAGGACTAAAATTCTATTGAAAATGATGCATTGCTGTTTTGATGCTTAAAATTGTTTATTCTCAAAAATCTCAAATGACCTTGACAACCACACCTTTATAACTAAAGTACAAAATTTACATGATGGCGGATTTTGGCTTTTAATGTTTATTTATCAAGGACTGATTTAAAAAGAGTGCCGAGAGTTTGTTCTTCCGGCTTTTTTCTTTCGGTCTTAGCCAACAGTGCACTCAAAGCCGATGTACTGAATCATTGTACCCTTGACGTTCAATGTAAATACTTACAATGAAATAAAATATTTGAATTTAAATTTGAACTTGAATTTAATCTGAAGGGACGATATTAGTACTATGTATTTAAATAATAATTTAAGCTATGTATAACATTAAAAACTTTGATACTAATAATAAAAGTTTATTCTAAACAACTACAGAGAGTCTGCGCACATAGAGCACGGTGCCAATCAAGTGGGCCGCATTTTCTAGCAATTTGCTGCACAAAAAATTAGTGAGCCTCATTTCACTAGCAGTAGATTTATTTTTTGCACAAAATTATAATATTAGCGGATTCAATTCGAATTGACGGCATAAAAAATCGATAATTATTTTCGTAAAAATTGGTAACACTGAGAAGCTACGTCAACCTCAAAGAAGAAAAGTTAGAAAAGTCAAATGAAAGAAAAGAAGTGTCATTTTCTTTCAGTGTAGTAAAAATGGCGACCGATGCAGATGAAGTGACATTAGCGCAAACTGCTTCAAAAACTGGCGATACAATATTTACGAAGATATTAAATGGAGAAATACCGGCAAAGTTTGCTTATAAAGACGACCAGGTACTTATTTTTGCATTTAAATATTTATGTATATATTTATATTTCTATTGTCGAATACCGGCTGGTTGGTGAAAAAAAGAGATAGGTACTTTTTTTTATTTCTGTGTTGCAAAATTTGTTTTGAATCGATCCGTTCATTTGTCCAAATTAGTTATATTACATAATACTTAGGTAAAGGATTTAGAATTTTAGTAACCTAATAGACAATAGATTTTTCTATTATTATAGCCTAAGAATCCTTGCAGTCCATTTGTCTATCAATACGCTTTATTTGAATTGGACCTAATATAGAGATTAATGTGTATTGTTATATGAATTATTAATAATTATTACTGTATTTATTTGCTACTCGGAATGTTGGCAGTTTAAAAAAAAACAAATTAATTGTGAAAATTGCGCAGTTCACATTGATTTCGTCAGTATTAGTTAATAACATAAAAAAATACCGAATCTATTAATTCATTTAATATGTGTATTTCATTGACATTGAAATACACATTAATTTTATATATTATTGGTATAAAAATATACATTAATGACAAGATCTTTTTACCATCTTTTTTTATCTTTTGATCAATTCATCACTGAATCACTGCTTGGCGAGACACTTGCCCGTTCTTAGGACGAGTAGATTTTTTACCATTTTGAGATGGTAGAACCACTGTTTGACCGGAGTATTACCACCTTTGCTCTTATGATTTGTTTTAAAGCATTACTTATGTTTCTGTTGGAGAGGTGCAGATGTCAACTACACTTACAAGTGAAGCAATTATCTCAGTCCTCAGGAGTAGCAACACATCTATATATAGCATAAGGCAGGACTTTAGTTGCGTTTCCCGTTGGACGATCATGTCCAGAAGCAGTAAAGTCCATTTAACATCAAATGTCTTATTTATAATGAAACTTTGAGATGAATAAAGAATGTATGAATTAGAATTTTTGAATTTTTGATGGTGTGTAAGCTTGATTGCTACTTTTTCAACATAAATAAAAACCTCATTAGCCAAACACAGATTAGTAAACTTCATACACCTTTAAAGAGTTCTGAATAATGTCAGAACTCTCAGACATTAAGATTTTTTGATGTTTTCTTTCTCTGAAAACAGATTATAACTAATATGTAATATGCACCCAACTTTGGCAAATGATAGTTGTAATCTTACTTGCCCTTCGACGTACCACATTGCAGTGTAATGCTCAGCGCAAGGCACTTGTGGCTTGTACACACCTGTGTTGTACATACAAATCTGTATTCTTTTCCTAGATATATGCAGATGCTAAAAATACAATACTTCAATGACTAGTCGGTGCATCTTCGGTCTAGAGAAATAAGCTCCAGTTTAGTGCTGCCTCTCGCAACGCTGGCATGATCTAATTTATGAGCACTGCAGTTAGTGTTAAGAGTTGATCCCTGGGCTCTCCGTGTGAGAGACCAGAATCTGAACGACTTGTTTTCACTACTATCTTTCAAATACTAGGTTGTGAAGTCTATTTTTCAATCACAATAAATTCTCATTTTCAGTGCGTAGCTTTCCATGATGTGAACCCGCAGGCACCAACCCATATCCTGATTATTCCGAGGAAGCCTATCCCGCAGTTGTCGAAGGCTGAAGATGAGGATGAACAATTGCTTGGTAAGACATCCTGTACTCAGACGTTCTAAACACTTTTACTGCGGCTCTCATTTGTTACATCGAGTCAGGATTGAGGAAAGATGCACTAAACTGGAGTTCTTTTCTCTAGACTGGAGATGCGTCAACAATTCACGCAAATATTATTTTTTTAACATCAGTGCAGCATCCATGAATACACAGGTGTAATATCTGTCCGAAGTCTGTGTGCTGTCTGCATTTGTGTTTGCCCGTAATCCATACAGATTTGTACGTACAACACAGGTGTGTACAAGCCGCAAACGCGTTACACCAGTGTTGTAAGCCCAGGGAAAATGTTAAGAATATTTTAAAGGTGGTAGAGCTGTTGGAGCTCGCCCGGGGCGGCACCACCGCCACCCTCATAACGCGCCGTAAAGCAACATGTTCTTCATGTACTGTATTTCGGTTGGGGAGGTGTGGTTGCCGGATACACATTATTGGAGGCGGCCATCTTAGTCCTCAAGAAAAGGAACGCATCCACGTCCATCTTTAAGTAGAGCTTCTATCCTATTTGAGATTGGACGTGGTTGTCCATGGGCTGCAGTGACCACTTAACATCAGGTGGCTTGCATGCTATAAAATATGTAGATACATGCTATAAAATAGCTATGTATCTACATATGATCTCAAGGATTCCTGTCTGAGCCAGGATAGCAG